>VDFB02089086.1:0-14364 GCA_007258455.2 Sequoia sempervirens
CTCCCACCCCCTCTCTCTTAGTCTCTCCCTTCCACCCCCTCTCCCTCTCTCAAGACTCTCTCTCACTACCTCTCTACCTCTCTCTCTCTCTCTTAAAATTTTCCCTCCCTCTAAAGAAATACATAAATACATAGATACTTACATACATACAAGCATAATAAATATGCACATACAATCCTACCTACATGCAAGCATACATGTACATATGTACATACAATCTTACATACATACATACATATAAGCATACATACATACATGCATTGATACATACATACATACATACAAGCATACATACATACATACAAGCATGCATACATACATACATACATGACATACAAGCATACATGTACATATAAACATAGATCCAATAGAGTAGAATTTAACACAAAGCAAGACATAACGCGAGCCCGTCATAACGGGCTCGCGTTATGTCTTGTTAGACATGTCTTGCACAAACAAAAAAACCATGTCAAAACTAAGATATAACATGAGCACATTATAACACACTCACATTATATCTTGCTTTGTCCCCAAGCCTTGGGCTTGGTATTTTCCTTGGAATACCAAAAAAAATGCTTGGAAGGCCTTCCCAACGACCAAAGATGTGTTTTTGAAAATTCTACAATATTTTGCATAATTGGGTTCATGCTCACCGTCAGGATTGCACATGTTTCAATGTCGAACAAATCAAACACCTGGGTAATGTTAGGCTCTCTCTTAGCTATGTAACGATGTAAATTTTTTTAATTTTTGATAGTGTTAAGCCTTTGATCTGTAATTTATTTTGTTTTTGTCTCTTTTTTGGAAAAAAACTAGTGTTTGGTGTTTTTTCGTTATAAATTAACTGTTCATCAAAATTTAAAATAAATTACATTTTTAGAAACTAGACTCCATTCTACACATATTAAAAAAATATTTTTTTTCAATTAGTTTCCAAATTTTGTATGGGTAGCACAACCAAACATGTGTTAACACCATTAACCATTTAAGTACACACTTCCTTTTATCCAATGATGACTCACAGACTACACACAACACTTAAACACAATATGGAGTAATCCATCAACACCTTAAAATCCAACAAAACCTTTGAAACAAATTTCACCTGAAGAACACACTCATTTTGTACAACCAGTTAACCTTCCACATACTATAGTTGATGAATCCAACCTTGTGTAGCACCAAAAATAAAACAACTCATAATGAAGATAGATATGATCAATATAAGCACACTCCCAAATTTGCAAGACCAAAAACTATACTGCAAAGAAATGTAGAGCAAAACCATTTCTCCCAGACAACACTGCTTCATAGTTCACGCACTGGTGAACACAACTTATTTTGGCAAACAATATAGAACATGAAAATATAGATATAGCACCTCTGAACAACTCTTATCAACATATCCAAATCACACAAGTAGATCTTCAATATAGAAGAAATGCAGAGAAAAATGCTAAACACTACTCTGCCATATTGAACACACTTTACGACACTGTTTCCTCTTCTATTTAGATTTTCTCAAAATAACTTAGAAACCAAGCACCACAAACATCATCTTATCATCTACAACACTTCTTCATCACAAACAAATCAACTGCAATACAACAACTCAACCACACACATGCTTATCAAGGCAACACTAGAGGTTGAAACTAGTGAGACTACTAATGCCTTGACATAATGCAGCTAATCAAAGCATCTCCATAGGTTGACATCAATGAAACAACAAAGATCTATTGACATCAATGACAACACAAACTTCCAACATAGGAAGCAATTCTTCTTTTTTCTCAATGATTTCTTGGACAACTTTTGATTTTTTTTTTCTTTCTTCAAATTTCTATTTTGTGACATGTGACCAATGGATGTAAGTAACTATTGTTGTGACTACATAAATCTTTGCATCATCTTTTGCAATATTTTTTTAATACTTGGTTGCTCATGCATCCTAGGACTCTCATGGTGCTTCTTTGGTATTTGTTCTTCATTTTCTCTCTTCATGTCCTTTTGCTGATTCATGTATTGATTCAAGGACAACTCATCTCTAACATGCCATGGAAGTGTATAGTACCTTTACATCATCAATCCTATGTGTTGCCATAACTCCAAAATTTTTGAATTACATACCCAATAGGCTGGCAAGATACATGGCTCTAATACCATTGAAATATCCCAACTAGGATATTGCCTTAAAATCTAAAACAAAAAGTTGAATGCTGCCCTATATTTCTTTACTTTAATTTTTCTGTTGTAACCCTAGCAATTTGAGTTCTGATTTTATGTTTTTAGATTTGATTGAATGCTTATTACACCCACTTATCATGTCAAATACCTCATAAACATCATGCCAAAATGTGTGCCAAAACCCTAAATGAATTATATAATAAAATACTCATGGATCCAATGCCAAAATGATACCAAAATGATATGAAATTCAACTCAAAAGTTTACTATTATAAATCAAAATGTAGAAGTCTGAAAGTACATCAAAACATGGGAAAAACCATGACATGCCCAACAATTACTATTGTCCAAATCAGATTGAAACCCTAGGTCTACACATACCAAATGATGATAAATAATGCACAAATACCCCTCCAAATAATGACACTCCAATTTTCCCTAGGGATGTGCAATGAACACCAAGTGCCCCCAAAGATGAATTCTCCCTTCACAAACAGGTCTAAAAATGTTGTTCCAAAACTAGCTAGGATTCGTTGCTCCAATTGGGAATTACTTCACAAAACCTAGCAATCTCCTCCAAAATAGTGGTGTTTCAACTAAAGGCCAAACCCTATGGCAATGAGGACACAAGCACCAAGAATGTTGCTCCAAAGTAGGCACCTAGGTCTACAAATAAACAACTAGGGTTTGTTGCTCCTAACGATGCTAAACTTCTCCAAACTACCCAACAAACTCACCCAAGGTTGGCGCTCAAATCCTAAGAAGAAACCCTAGCAACATGGAGGTAAGATGCACCCAAAATGTTGGTCAAAGATGATGAATTAGGATTGCTCTACTGCTAGTGCAAATCTAAATCAAAACACAACTCCAAACTTCCTCAAAATGCCCAATTTCGCCCTCCAAAATGTGCTAGAAAGTCTGATCTATAGATCTAATTGGGATTTCTTGTCTTCTTCTCCAAATGACACCAATGAAGCACACGTAGACCTATGTTATGAAGTCTTCCCAAGATGAGATTGGGTTTTCGTCCAACTCGCCCTTTATTCTCAAGGGTTTTCGTCCATGGAATAAGCTACCCAAAAGTGTAGTTCGTAAAAGAAATAAGTTCACACAATATGTTGATCATTAAATGCCATAACAAGTCCTATTTATACCAAGCTTGCTCCTTTTTTCCCAAATAGGCCGACCCCTTTCCAATTTCACGTGGGTCCCCAATTTCTATTTTAATTTTGCATTTCACTTTCTTTTATTTCACTAATTGAGGTGCACCACTTTAGGAATTAAAATGTTATTATTTTATTATTATTTTTTCCCTCATTTATCCTCCAAAAAGGGTCACCCAACATCTTTAAAAAATCATTAAAATATTTTGGCTTCGCCAAAAATAGCAACAAATTATGGGGAGATATTTTCTAAGTTTGCTAAGCCAAATAAAAATTAATTGAGCCATAGAGAATTATTTTCCAATTATCTAGGGCTCAATCCACCTTACCTTACCTCATGAATTAGCCTATGGGAATGATGAATAGGCTACTTCTTTATTTCTCTATGCTAGGTGATCATGTCGAAAATGGGGAGATTACAAATAAGAGCGGTCTCTTCCAACTCAATTGAATTCTTGGTGATAGAGTCTATTACATCTATCAAAATCTCCATTTCATCTTTTTGGTCCCCTGCAACCATCACACCTTGTTGATTGTTGTCTTCTTTTCGAAAATCTTGCTCTAGAATGCTACTCACGCTTTTTTTATTTTCCCAACTTTTTTGTCAGATTTGTTTTGTATTATTATACTAATTATAATATAATTATATTAATTAAACTATTAATCTTTAAATTTTTCTTATTAATATATTATATATAATATTTAATAATATAAATAAAATGTTATGAAGTTTCATTTAGTTTGACTTTTACATTAATTTGACTTTCTTATAATCTATACATTTCATATTTTTTTTACTCCAATATATATATCGAGAGAATAAAAAAATTAGTAATAATTATACAGTGAAAGCAATGAAGGAATATTCTGTGTAAAGTTTTTGAAGCTGTATTGATATAGCAGGTGGAAGTCATGTGCTACTTTTGCTCCCGTTAATTAAAAAAAAATCAAATAAAATATATTAAAAAAATGGAAATATTAAATTTATTGAAACTAAAATTAAATTACTTATAATTAAATTTAATATATAATACAAAATACACTATTTAGGAATATATACTCATACAAAATGTTAAAAATAATTGATATTTTAAATTTTATAAATTTAAATTCAAGTAAATTCTAAGTAATTTAATTTTAATTTATTATTATATATTATTATATAAATTTTGTTTTTAAATAAATATAATTTTTTCTGATAATTATATTTAATTTTAAAAAACTGGATAAACATAAACTTCAATAAAGCTAATTTGTTTTTAAATAAATATAATTTATTTATTTAAATTCAAAAAAAATCTATGTAGTTTAATTTTAAAATAAAAATAATTATATAATAATAAGTTTTATAATCTTTTATTTATTTTTTTAGAAAATAATTATATAAAACTTATTATTTCAAAAAATAATAATAAGTTTTATAATCTTTTATTAAAATTAAATTAAAAATGAATAAACTTCAATAAAGTGAATTTGTTTTTGTTTTATAAGTTTTTTTTGAAAGCAATGAAGGAATATTCTGTGTAAAGTTTTTGAAGCTGTATTGAAAATCATAGGCAGGTGGAAGTCATGTGCTACTTTTGCTCTTGTTAATTAAAAAAAAATCAAATAAAATATATACATATACATATGAAAAATGGAAATATTAAATTTAAACTAAAATTAAATTACTTATAATTTAATTTAATATATAATACAAAATACACTATTTAGAAATATATACTCATACAAAATGTTAAAAATAATTTAATTTTAATTTATTATTATATAAATTTTGTTTTTAAATAAATATATATATTTTTTGATAATTATATTATATTAAATTACAAAAATGGATAAACATAAACTTCAATAAAGTGAATTTGTTTTTAAATAAATATAATTTATTTATTTAAATTAAAAAAATTCTATATAATTTAATTTTAAAATAAAAATAATTATATAATAATAAGTTTTATAATCTTTTATTTATATAATTTAGTTTTTTAAATTAAAAAAAATCTATTTGATTTATTTTTAAAATAAAAATAATTATATAATAAGAAGTTTTATAATCTTTTATTTATTTTTTATAAAATAATTATATAAAACTTATTATTTCAAAAAATAATAATAAGTTTTATAATCTTTTATTTATATAATTTAGTTTTTTAAATTCAAAAAAATTCTATGTAATTTAAAAAATGGATAAACATAAACTTCAATAAAGTGAATTTGTTATTAAATAAATATAATTTGTTTATTTAAATTCAAAAAAATTCTATGTAATTTAATTTTAAAATAAAACTTATTATATAATAATAAGTTTTATAATCTTTTATTTATTTATTTATAAAATAATTATATAAAACTTATTATTTCAAAAAATAATAATAAGTTTTATAATCTTTTATTATATCACAGTTGGAATTGGGGATGGAAAAAAGAAAAGCGGTACATCTAAGAGGAAAGAGGCATACAGGCAAAGAATAGGAGGAGAAAATCTGATAGGCATTCTAGCAACTGCTTTATAAAGGATTTGTTTTGAGTTCTTTCCATTCAAGCTTTGAACTGGTTAATTAAAGCTACAATATGAGTCTGTTTGAGCCCTGATCTTTAAATCAAATATGAATTTAGCGCCATGTTTACATATATACTTCACAACTCTATTAATGGGGTCATGGTTCAGAGTATTTTCTTAACAAGAGAGTCTAGAGAAATAGTTAAAGTTATGGTGTCTTATAAAACTTTTGTATACAAGAAAAGTGAAGGGTAACAATTCATAGTGTTCATATATAAAGGAATACAATGCTATCACAATTTATGTGAGGAACAAGACTTCGATTCTTCATCATTTACTTAAATATGGTTTTCTAATTTGTTGCATTTCAAGTCGATTAGTTATGCTATATTTGTTGTAGTTGTTAAAAAATAAAAATTATTATTGCTTTTGTTACAACATTCTTATCTATTTGTAATATTGTTTGTTCAATATAAAATAATAATTCAAGATCAAGACATCATATTTTTTTGATGTTTTTATTAAACTACTTTCCTAAGTATATTATTTTAGTGAGGATGAGGTCATCTCTCTTCTTTTCTGTTGGATCGAATATTTTTTTCTTATTAAAAAATCTCCTTTGTTTTTGCTGATTTCAAGTTTTTTGCAGGCTCATTTTTTCTTCTAGCAACTTATCTTAGGGGTTAGCTATTGCCATTCAATGCTATGTTCGAAACTGTAGCAGGGATATGTTTCTGGGTACTTTGTTTTTTTTGGTTAAGAGCCAACACCTAGATACATAAGAATTATTTTTAAATGACTCTTAATTCTTAAATAATTTGCAACTGGGTTTGTGTAGCAAGTTTGTCATCGAGATCTGAAGCTGGAAAACACACTTTTTGGATGGAAGTCCTGCTCCGCATCTAAAAATTTGTGATTTTGGCTATTCAAAGGTTTCATATATTCCTTTGTGTTCATTTATCTTTGATTATTGATCTCTTGACATCATTCACAATTAAAGAGTTCTATTAACATAAATACATGCAAATTGCTTTGGAACTTGCTTTACTGTCCAACATTTTCATCAAAGATTTGACCTTTGACACAATGATTTTTTTAATTTTGTTTGATTAAACTGGTTTTGCATTTGTTTAGATGATGTTTTTCCCTTGCAGTCTTCGTTGCTTCACTCACAACCTAAGTCAACTGTTGGTACACCTGCTTACATTTCTCCTGAAGTTTTATCAAAGAAAGAATATGATGGGAAGGTAAGAGGGCTAATCCAAAATATTTAGTTGCAATCCAATTTGGTGGTTGGTGTGCAAGGAAATTATCCAAGTTGGTTATATGTTTTCTTTATTAAAATGGATAAATTTTTTAATCACATCTTTTTGACTAAGAGTTTGATAATGCAAGCTTCTACGGTAGAAGATTGAGATTGGAAAAGCCTCAAGGTTATTATTTTCATAGTTATTTGTTTGGCTATATAGAACTTGGGTTAGGCACCTAAAAGCGGCAAAAAAAAGTGCTAAAGTGTTGGATTCTGGTAAGCAAAGGTTCACCAGACCCTCTATTTTTTAATAATCCAGTCAAATTTTATCACTACAAGTCTAGAAAGAGTTTGTAATTGTTTGTTGATGGTGAGAATGCAGTGTTCAAGTGTTCAAGTACTTCCACCTCGTTAAGCTCCCAACTAAAGATGAAACCGGAGATGGAAGACCGCTGTATTATTTCCCACACTCATAAGTACTCTCTCAAGTTTTCTGCTACATTTAAATGGTCTGATCAATTCTACAGTGAACGAGAGAGGTAGTGTAGTGGCAAATGAATTAACTGTATCGGTGAATGAATTAAGTTCATTCTTTCTTTATCTCCAAAAGAAATGCATGAAGTAAATGATTGAAATTGAATCTACTCAAATTTTGTGCAATCTTGCATATGCTTGCTCAAACATAGTTGGACATTTATATTCAAATATGTGAATGCATATACATATATTTAGAATTTGATTATATAAACTTTTATTGTCAAAAGGAAGGGAACTTTATTCAAACAAGTCATAGACTTACTCTATGGTTGCACTGTCTAAAAATTTGAATAAAAACCCACAAAACATAAACATAATAGTATAATCAAATATTCATAACATTGAAGCAAACAAAAAATAAATTAATACAAGTAACACCTCAATACAAGGATATATGAATCAAATCAACATTGTTTACTATATGCATTTTCATTAAGATAGTATTTGAAAAATAAATGAAAGATTAGACAAATAAAAATGTGCATCTACAAAGAAACTTCAAATTGTTACATTATTTTTATCATAGGCATTAAAATTAAACTAAATGAATATATGGTTATAATTTATTATAGTGTCATGATGTGTGGGCAAAAGATGCATAGCCTCTCATAAGATTCAAAGTTTGAAATTATTATAAAATAATTTACAATTGATCTATAGGATTTAAAAAGAACAATGAAAAATAAGAAGGAAGTTCAAGTATAATTCAAACAAATCTAAAAGAAATAAGCATCTTCAATCTTCATATTATGATTCTTTGCCTTCTCATTTTGCATGTTAAATGAAAAAACTTGGTTTTACACCTTGTTGAAGTCATTTAATCCTTGATTTTTCTCTCCAATAGATTTATTCAAAATTGTAGACACCAGCCAATTGAACTATAAGTTTCCTCTCTTCTTCTATTAGGATGTAAGAAAAATCATTTGAGAGGTCCTTTTGGATCTTAGCCATTCTACTTTCAAGGAGATCCTTTCTCTGAAAAGGTTTCTAAAGACTTGGATATTCCACTCTTTCAATCTAAGTTTTATGAATTTTAACTTTCTGTTGAATATGCAAATCTTAGTGCAATGATCAACTACTTCGGTGAGCCAGGAGTTAGTGACAACCATTTCAAAGTTTGGGTTTTCCATCTACACTTTTTCAAACTTGAAAGACACTCTTCTAGGGAATTTGTCCTTGTCTATGAGCCAATAATCCGAACCAACTTCAAATAGGGTTACAATTAGGGTTCAAATAGCTTTATGGTTAGGGTTAAGCTTCAATTTGGGTTAAGGTTCAATTGATTGAAAATAGGCATCTTGAGAAGGATATCTCAGCGTACTTTAAATATATTTTAATAATTATACTTTTACATTAATTTGACTTTCTTATAATCTATACATTTCATATATTTTTGACTCCAATCTATATATTGGAGAGAATACAAAAATTAGTAATAATTATGCCAAGAAGCATTATACAGTGAAAGCAATGAAGGAATATTCTGTTAAGTTTTTGAAGCTATATTGAAAATGACAGGCAAGTGGAAGTCATGTGCTACTTTTACTCTTAATTAAAATAAAATAAAATAAAATATATAAAAAAATGGAAATATTAAATTTATTGAAACTAAAATTAAATTACTTATAATTAAATTTAATATATAATACAAAATGCACTATTTAGGAATATATACTCATACAAAATGTTAAAAATACTTGATATTTTAAATGTTATAAATTTAAATTCAAATAAATTTTAAGTAATTTAATTTTAATTTATTATTATATATTAATTTAATTTAATATATAATAAATTAAAATTAAATTACTTAGAATTTACTTGAATTTAAATTTAAGTAAATTCAATTACTTAAATTAAAATTAAAATTAATGTAAAAGTATAATTATTATATATCAAACTAAATGAAACTTCATAACATTTAGTTTGATATATAATAATTATACTTTTACATTAATTTGACTTTCTTATAATCTATACATTTCATATATTTTTGACTCCAATATGTATATTGGAGAGAATAAAAAAAAATAGTAATAATTATCACAATATAAACATATATTATTATTTAAATAAAAAAACTACTACAAAATACACTAATCTATTGTCAAATGAAATATTATCATTTAAACAAGTGTTATTATATATAACATATTAATAATCATTAAAGATTATACTAACTTTAATTACATTATTAATATATTATATAATATTTCATAATTATTGATTATAAAATTTTGTATTTAAGGGGTAAATGTTTTTGACTCACAAACTGGGGATCTCATCCCCAACATAACCACTCAATAATACCATCCCGATAGGATTTGAACCTTGATGGTAAGAACAACACCATCATCTTTGAACCATCACACCATGTCAATATTGACTATTAATTATAAAAATTAATATAAATATAAATATATAATTAGTATAATAATATTATATAAAATATCTTGACAGTCATTTTGCCTTCTTCTAAATATTTTTTATTTAATTAAAATTATTACTATAAAACTTAATTTTGATTATTTTATACACAATATAACTATAACCCAAGATTTATGCCTTAATGACAAGCCCATTTGACTGAAAAGAATAAACGGTCCTCAGCAAGAAAAGAAGTTATGTACAATTAAACCTCATCTTTTTCCTCGCAAGTTTCAGAGTTAGTGTTCTACACGGCCTGTCAACTTGCTGCAGCTGAATAATTATATGTATCCAAGGTGTACCAGCATTCAAGATGAAGAAAAGAAGAAAGTTTATGGACGCTTAAGGGGCAAAACATTTCAAACATGTCAAGTGCAGATTCATTGCATAGGGATAGAATGTGACATGTACCACAGAATTCAACTTTCCTACGAAAAGGTAACTTAGAAAATGTTATGGTCAATAGCGGCTGCGGAACACTGTGCTTACACTTCAGGCAACTGTTTAAATCTCGGGTTTCTTTAATTGATTTTTCTTTTTGGGGTTTGGGTAGAGTTTTATTTTAGGAAAATATAGATTATTTAGTTTTCTGGATATCATTAAAATCTTTCATTTCAATCTATTTATTCAACAGATTTTGTAAACTGTATCAAGTCAACAGAGTACAATGTCATTTACTTACATTTCTCTTAAACAATAAAATTGTTGTCTTTTACTATTTTAAAATTTATAGTATATTAGACATTAATTACAAACACTGTAAATGGAAATATAATGTTCCCATTCAGTTGTTAAATCAATATTTATTTGAATTTTATGTAATAAGTAAGATTTTGAAAACTTTTACCATTAAACAGTAACTGATTTATCGACAACTGAAACTTATTTAAATGATTTACAACTATAAAACTTATTTTAGACTCACACTAATAAGTACTAATAACAGATAGCAACATTATAAGTAGATCAATGTTTGAAATTTTAGGTAAGGCACGAATAATCGCTAACTGGAAAGAAACACTAAATTGATCAAAGTCCTGCAAATTTGATCGATGTCACTTCCATGTCAATTGCCATCTTTGTCTCGCTGTTATATCGAAATATGACGATGCCGTGTTTATGGACGGAACCACCTCCACCTTTATATGAACACTACAGAGCTTCGTAAAGCCCTCCTCTTACGTACCGTTTCGCTGAAATATTAAATCCCCTTTTAATACAGTCCCATTTGCAGACTTCTCCTTCGTCATCTCTCCCTTCTGTCAATGGCTTCCACAATTGGCACTGCTTCCATTTCCCAACAGCTAGGATTAAAGGTATACTTAAAAGAAAGGAAAAAAACTAACACTATGTATTTTCATTTTCGTCTGGTTATTCTGCAGAGATTTCAATGTGTATCAGAATTTGTTGTTCATGTTAACAGAATAAAAGCCTGGGCGGCTTAAACCGCCAGAAGGGGGGCGCGGCATGTACGAAAAAGGAGAGTATAGTTATCCGAGCAGTGATGACTCCGACGCAGCCGCAACAGCGCTCCCCTGCCTCCACGGGATCCGTGAGTTTCGATCTCGAGACCTATAATTGTCAAAACATCGTGTTTTAAGAATTGTTAGTTTTTTCGTTTACTAGCACGGCTTGGAATTTATTTGCAGGTGAAACACGCCATGACCATGACAGAAAAGATCTTAGCAAGGGCCGCGGAGAAGTCTACGGTGAGCCACGGGGAAAATGTGTGGGTGAATGTGGATACGCTGATGACTCATGACGTGACTGGCCCTGGAACCATCGGCATTTTCAAGAGAGAGTTCGGCCCGCAGGCTAAGGTTCGACTTTACTTTTCTTCAATCATTTGTAATTACGTCTTGGATTTGCTTTCACCCCTACAGAAAGTTGGAATAATGATGTTTTTATATAGCTTAAGTGCGAATGTGCGTTAAACCCTGCAGGGCTCGGGTTTAAAGAATACAACAAAGGGAAACAATTCGAAATTCACAGACGTTGAAATCTGATTTTTTTTTTGTATTTTTATAACACACTGACATTTTAAATTGAAACAAATATTAATATTATAGATGATAATACTAAGGAGGCTTGGTACTTCTTTTTTTCAGAAATTTTGATACCCTTTTTTCATACATCTCTTCATACCAAAACACTAAAATGTTAAAATTCAGTCTGTGTTACAAAAGTGAGCTTCATTGAATAGACCTTCTGACTTGGGCATCAATAAACAAAACTAAAATGGAGCTTTAGAATCTCTCTAAAAGTAGGAAAGTTATCTGTGCCTATATTTTTTTTCTTAAAATATATGAATGAAAGAGTTTTAATGATGTCCACAAAACCAAGCAGTCTAAGGGATCATGAGTTGCATTCTTAATACATTTTTAAGTTCCTTTCGATGTCGGCTCTTCTACTATGTATCTTGATCAAGAAACCAGCCGATTTTTGAAGCCTTGCCTCCTCAAATAACTCATTTAGACTGCCCACAGGTTCAAATTGTTTTTATACTAAAGACGAATATCCTCATATGCTTCACACACTTTGATGAAGTGCCATTTAGTTTCAACCACCCCTTTGGTGCAAAAAATGCAACTTCTTTCTTCCCAACCTTCCTTGGGGACCATCCATACACCAATCTTACACCTAAGATGATGTGAAGCAATCCTCAACTATGTAACTAAGAGCCTAGCCTTTCCCTTAATTGCAGCCCACACATAGGAATTTTTCACCATGTTCCCATGTGGAGTTAAACTCTTTGACATAATGTGCTTTTTTTGGGCCAATCTGTTTTGTCCACAAGGGAGTCCTAAATTTTTCTAACACAAACTTTTTCATTTCTTCATTAGTGAACTAGGACATTCTTGCAAATTAATGTCACATTTTCCCATTCACTTGTTGTTCCGCTTAATCCATCTCTTCTTCCTATAGTTTAATTTCTCCTCAACAACCATTTTGGGCTAGCAATGCTTATCCATGTTTTCAACCTTTTTTAAGCAATTTAACAATTGAATTATCGTTGATGCCTCCATTAAGAACCTTCTTGCTTCAACCAAAAGGATCTCGTAGGGGACTATTGTTTTGACTTTGAGACTGCTAGTGAGTAGATGCTTTTGGATTCTTTCTAATTGTCCCCACTTGTGATTTGACATGCTACTCTCCCAAACCTCACATCCATAAAGGACAACCAGCATGATCAACAAACCAAAAAAAGTTTTCTTGGTTTTCCAATTCCATAGTTCCACTTTCCTAAACCTGTTCTAAAGTAGGTACGAAGCTTTCCATCGTCCTTGTATCCTTTTTGTTCTATATTTCTCCCAGCTAGGTCTATTGTAAAAATTAACTCCTAGGTACTTGTATTCTTCCACTATCTCCAATAAGCTTCCTTCAAACATAAAACTAACTTACTTCTTCTTCCTTTTCAATGAGAAAATCATGACTTTGGTCTTGTTGGTGTTTACTTGCATCCTAACCTTCTTGGAAAAAGACTTCTAAAGCCTTCAAATGTTCTCTCAAACCATGGGCTGTTTTTGCAATTAGGATAAGATCATCCGCATACAAAAGTAACTTCACCACATAACCCATCAGTTGGTTACCCCCTCCAACAATTTTGTTTAACCATTCTTCAAGTCTATCAATATATAAACCAAATAGAGTGGGGGATAGAGAACATCCCAGTTTGACTCCAATATCGCCACCAAAGCATTTAGACTTATTCTCTCAAAAGAAAAAGAAATAAAAAAACTTAAATCTATCAAAAAATTGACCTGTGCCTAAATTTAGGAAAGGTAACACTCAATATAGTATCTTAAATTTAGGAAAGCTATCATTAAATAAAAGAGTCCATCTATAGTAGTTTTATTTGCTAAACATAGGATGTTTATGCATCAAACTTTAAGGCTAACTATTGTTGTGATGTTTATTTAGTTTCTTTACAACTACACCAGTTAGAAAATAATATCAGTTGAGGGATCATAAATTAACATTCCTGAGAAGCTATTCTCCACCATACCCAACTTAGCTCTCACACTATCAAGCTTTCCTTTTGATAAGGATTTTGTCAAAATGTTTACAACCTACTCATATGAGGATACATGCTAAGCACTTACTGCTCCCTTTTGAACTCGTCTCTGAGAAAATGATAATGAATATTTATATGCTTAGAGCAACTATGAAATATTATATTTTTAGAGAGCTTGATGCAACTATAATTATCTTAGAATGCTATTGTTGACTCCAACATTTGATTAGTAATTTCTACCGTCAACTTTTGAAGTTGCCTCACAACTAGAAAAAGAAGTTGCTAT
>VDFB02089086.1:19365-85117 GCA_007258455.2 Sequoia sempervirens
GGTACAACGAGCTTTTGATAAGCTCAAGGAGGTGATGAATAGTTGCCTAGTGTTATCACTTCCAGACTTCACCCAACCATTTGTACTTGAGTGTGATGCCTTAGGTGAAGGTATAGGAGCGGTCCCGATGCAAAATCGACACCCTATTGCTTTTGAGAGTCGCAAGTTGAGGGGACCTAAGAAACTTTACTCCATATATGATAAGGAGATGCTCGCCATAATGCATGCATTGGCGAAGTTTAGGCAGTACTTGGTTGGAGGGAAGTTTGTGGTGAGGATCAACCACAATAGTCTCAGGTATTTCTTGGAGTAGAAAGATTTGAACGAGAGGCAGCAAAAATGGGTCAACAAGATACAGGCCTATGATTTCGATAGAGTATGTGAAAGGGAAGAAAAATGTTGTTGCTGATGCCCTTTCCAGGAAGCCTGCCGCTTGTTCACTTTCAGAGATTTCAGCTGATTGGAAGTCTCTCTCGTTATTTGAGTACTCCAAGAATAAATTTGCATGTGAGGTGATAGATGGGCGAGTTCAAGATGACATGTACCAGGTTGTGGATGATGTGATATTCTACAAGGACAAAATCTTCTTGGTGCTAGAGTTTAAATTGAAGAAGATACTGCACGCTTCTCACGACACTCCTTTAGCGGGCCATCAGGGCTATTTTAAGACATATAGACAAGTTAGAGAGAGGTTCTCTTGGAAGGGCCTCAAGGAGGATGTTTTGAGATATGTCAGGGAGTGTGTGACTTGTCAATAGAACAAGTCGGAGCATTCACATCCTCCTGGTCTATTGCAGCCATTACCCATTCCAGAGCAGAAGTGGGAAAGAATTTCCATGGACTTCATTACAGGTCTACCCAAGGTACATGGGAGAGATTGCATTTATGTGGTGGTGAATCAATTGACGAAGTATGCTCACTTCTTTGCTATACCTACTGAGTACAGGGCACCACAGGTAGCTAAGTTGTTCTTTAGAGAGATTTTCAGGTTGCATGGGCTGCCCAGATACATAGTCAGTGACAAGGATAGTAGGTTCTTGAGTGCATTTTGGCAGGAGCTTTTCAGGTTGGCAGGTACTGAGTTGACAACGAGCACGAGTTACCATCCTCAAATAGACGGTCAGACAGAGATTATGAATAAGTGGATTGAGGGGTACTTGCGCAACTATATCTCGTGACAGCAGAGGGCATGTATTAAGTGGTTGCACTTGGGAGAGTATTGTTATAATACCACTTATCATATGTCTACTGGGATGTCTCATTTCCAAGCATTATATGGATATGGTGCACCATCGTTCATGGACTTGGATTTTGGAGAGAGTAGAGCCCCTAAGGCCAAGGATTGGATCCAGGAAAAGTCAGGACATCTTGAGAGCACTCAAGGATAACTTGCAGGTGGCACAAAATCAACAAAAGACTTATGCTGATAGACACAGGGTTGAGCGCAGTTTTGAGGTGGGTGATCTGGTCTACCTTTGTTTGCAGCCCTATAGACAGTCTTGTCTAAAGAAGAGCGGTGCAGAGAAGCTCAACCCTAGGTTTTATGGACCATACGGAGTTATCAAGCGTGTTGGAGAGGTAGCATATGAGTTGGAGCTGCCAGAGAGCAGCAAGATCATAATGTATTTCATGTTTCGTGCCTCAAGAAGGCACTTGGACAGCATGTTACTTCTTCATCGGAGCTACCACCGTTGGATGAGGAGGGACAGTTGGTCCTCATTCTTGAGAAGATGATTGGTACCCAGGAGAAGATATCGAGGAACAGGGTGGTGAAGGAGTATTTGGTGAGATGGAGAGACTTGCCAGGAGAAGATGCCACGTGGGAAGGAGAGCAAATTCTATAGCATCCCAGTTTGCAATTGCTTGGGGACAATTTCAGGAAGGGAGGACTGTAATGTCCCCTTCTTAGTAGCCACCTAGAAATCGTTTGGCCTTTATTTATTCCCAAAGGCTTGTTGACGTGGTTTTTGAGATCGCACCAACACAGAATAAAGTCTCCCAACGGATACTCTATCCTCTCTTGAACAAAGTATTCAGCATGCTAAGATTGCGAGTGAGTTCATGCTTTCAACTCCAAGGTTCCGAAATACTTGGAACACCCTCAGTTGGTTTGATGTGTATTGCTGTGTTCTTACGAGGGGACTTACACAATTGTTCAGGCTTCTTGCAGTTAACAACAGGTAGATGATTCGAAGAGATTTTTGCGCGTATGATTTAGCAATAAGTTCGTTTTCCTAAAGCTAATCAGAAATATGCGGAAAGTAAATGAGTGTAAGGCATAAGAAACTTCTATTCTAAATGCAAGATATGTGGAGCTTGGTTTCGGTAGACTTCAACCGAATTTCACCTAGCCTCACGTCGGACAGCTTTAGCAAAATTGGTGCAATCTTCAAATGGATAGCAAAAGATATCCAGATTATAATTTAGCACACATATACCATCAGAACGACACATACAAGTATGCAAATCACAATTGAAGTTAAACTCAAGATAATCTCCAGTGGACCACGCAAGGTGAACTTATCATCAACAAGCTGCTAGTGGTATGGAATGAAATGAAGCTACCTCAATAAAACACCACACATCAAAGTAAACTACTTGCATGAAATGAAAATTAAGCTACTTGGATTCGAAAGGAAGAAGAGACCTTGCTAGCTATTCATGACAAAGACGAATTCCGCCATCAATGAAAAGATCTATTATCATGAAAGTATTACACAACAATCTCCACAAAGTTTTCAAAGGGAAAAATTTCTTTCTTCTCCACACTATGCTAAGCAAAATGTCTACTATGCTCTACTCTCTAGCCTCTAATGCTAATGTCCAATGTCTACTGTCTAATCTCTAATGAATTACACATGAGGGGGACTCCCCGTTTATATAGGTATCCCAGTCCAAAAGATGGCTAGAGTTACAATCAATAGAGTGGCTAAGATTAAGCTTTCGGCTAACCCTAAAGCAGATGGGGTGGTACATTAAATGAATCAAAGAGATTCCCACTCCTCCCAAAATAGAAAGGCAGTGTGCCCATGATTGAGTCTTCTAGAGATCCTGGAGTCACGATGGTACAGGGTTTCCATTCTTCTTCTCTCGTGCCAAGGCTCAGCGAATCGCCAGGGGATGCCGGCCTCCAACCTCTGGGCGGAATGGGTGGAATGCAATCTAGCTGAAACTCTAACACCGTGACTGAATGCTCATGCCTTGTACAAGATTTTCTCCAAGCAACTAAGGAATCCTGCGTGCTCTGGATCAAGGCGGAGAAAGTAGAAGTGTTCTCGAAATCATCTTGTATGAAGGTCTTCACCTCTGAAAAGAAAGGCACCAGCCTACCCCCCAAATTATCAACATTTACCTCATCTGGATTCAACCGCCTAGCAAATATGGCCTCAAAAGTATTCTGAACTCCATCAATGATATTGGCCATAGCCTTACGTACCCTGGCTAAATCCGCCTGTGCTGCGTCGAAGAAACCACGTCCCGTGATTGCTGAAGAATACCATCTGAGAAATCATACTGTCTCTGGGCTGACCCTCCGCATCAATCCGACCCAGCCACCAAAGGGACGTGGCCTCTGATAGCTTCCAGAGGCGGCTGGTGACGCTTTTAACCGATGGAGCGAGCATCGCGCCCCAAGCGATCAAAATTTGCCTCATGCAGATTACGCGAATGCACAAGCAAAAGCAAAGGGTCCTCCATAAACTTACGTCTCGACCCGCGAACTCATTGAGCCCCACTTATTGCGCTTCTGTGCCATTTTTCCTAACTCCATCAACCCACTGATTGATTCTCTAGGTATCTCTGCTGGAGGCTCTATCACTGGAATCTCCTGCCCACGAGAACGAGACAACCGCTGCACATATCCAATCAAGGCCTTGTGTTCTCTTTTCAACTTCTTATACTTTCCTTCCTTCTTGAATAACCTATCTTTGAGAGTGAGGTAGGAGTTATCACACTCCTCTGATCACGTACATTGCACGATTGGGAAAAGTCACTGAAAAGCTTAAGAAGTTGTGACCCGCGTGAATTCACGGCAATGCTTCATCCTGGAGTCCGCGATCAGCCTATGGTACAGCCATGTAAAGATGCGAGGAGCATCCTCATGGAGTTGATATCTTCCGAGGAGCAGGTGCTCTCTTATACGTAGGGGCGTTGAGTCGTTCAGAACTCTTCATTTCAATTGCTGGATCAATTTCCTCATTGGGAGACTCTTCTCGCATCCTATCCCGCTTAAGCCATTTTAGGCACATTGTAATGTATATCGAGGGCACAACAGCACCTCAACTACGAACTTGTTCGGCCTCATCATTACATTTGAGGCTCATCATCCTCAAATGGCTGAGTGTCTCCTGAAACTATATCATCGTCATCCTCCATAGCCGCCTCTAACTCCTGCTGAAATTGAGGGTCAGTGGTAGTCCCCTCATCATCCTGCTGATCAACCCTACTAGGTGCATTGACATTCTGGCCAACCGACTCCCTTCGTGGAGGCTGATTGTTTTCCTGTACTGCTTGCACAGGTTCAGTGCATTCCTCGTCCCGACCAAATAAAGGAAACCTCACAGCATACTTGGAGCGTGTCTCGATGGCGTGGGCGAGCTCAAGCTGCGACTTCGTGGAGGCTACATTCGTAAAAGAACCGCTTTGAGGCGGCTCCGCTTCCTTACGGATTTTGGACCTGGAGTGTGATTTGCTTCTTTACGCGGTGGTGGGTGTCTGGCGATCTTTCCCCATCAAATTGCCAAGTCAAAACGAGAATTGACCACCATGGCTCAGCTTTGTTCACTGCGCCTATCAACCCATGCTCTAGTGAGATGTCAAGACGGAATAGAGAAGTGTGTCCAAGTCGCCTCTACAGTTTAGGCCAATCGAGATTAGGCGGAGTATCTCTTCTTCTTCCCTTGATGCGGATGGACAACATCCATCCTCATTCACTTACAGTGCAGGCTGGAACAACTTCACACTCCCTGATCAAAGTAATTGGCAACCGAGAGAACATTCTTTTCCTGACTTCAATCTCATCAGCTGCATCAGCCCAATAGTCCTTAATATTTGCCTTGTGCTTAAACTCCTCTGACAGTACCCATTTGATGTTGTGATGTGGATCATAGTGTTGTCGGCTGGTGTGATAGGAAAAGTGATAAAATTGAAGCTCACTTTCAGCCTCTCTAGCTGCCTGTATTGAAGGACACACCTCATCCGAGTTGCCCATGACAATTGGGAATTCAATTCCTCCCTTCTTTTCATGCGGATATAAGTAAAGCTGACAATTGCCTAGATATCTCTAACATCAAAATTCTATACGGTTAGGTGCCAGGAAACCTATATACGTTATGATGAAAAACCTTGCAGCGCCATATAAGAAAACTTGGTGAATAAACCAGCACCCATACCTTTTTTCAATCAATTCAGCCTCTCAAGATTAAGCCCGATACGACACAAAGCTGAAAGCAATCGTGAGTAATGGCTGTAGTGAGAGTCATTGACACGCTTGTAATGAGTAGTGCTTGCCAAATGCAACTGCGGACAAGCCTCATGTATTTTAAACTGGGGAGAGCCACAACCGACAGGTTCCTTGTAAGAAATCCCTCTATACTTCGTCATACGAGCCAGCATGTAGATGATGTAAGAGCTCATATAAAATGTCTTCGTTCTTTTCAGGCTCAGGAGCTGCTCGTGCAAATTTTCACTGATCATCACAGCCCAGTTGACGTAATCTTTCCCTTCCAGCACGAGGTTGATGTAATAAAACATCCAGGGCTCGAAAATAAATGACTGTGGGCAACCTCCAACTCTGCTTAGCATCATAATGAGGTCACAGTACTCTTGCTTCAAGTCATCTGCAATAATTTGTTTTGGCAACTTCGTTCGAGAAGGCCTGGGATTGATCATCCAATGAGTATTGATTGTCTCCATGCATCTCTCGAATGCAGAAGCGTACATTCGTTCGGCTCGCTCTTTGGATTTGTAAACCATATTCCTGTGCATCGGGTTCCCGAAAGCTTCACCAATGGCTGAAGGGGTGAGATTAGCGAGCACTTGTCCATCTGGTGACATGATTGACCGCGGATCCTTCCTCATAGTAATTGGCGACTCCATCATCACCCAACACCTAATGGTCAGGAAACCAAGACCAGACATAATCCGCTTCGAACAATGTTGTGCTAAGTAGTCGGGTTGGTCGATGACTTCCAATCCCCAACATTCTGTTTTTGAAAGCCTCTAGGTTGACGGAGCCCAAGTTGGTATCTGTCAGCTTGCCCAACTTCGAAATGAACTTTGACTCTGGCATGAACGCTTTGCTCAGCTTCTTGATCACAGCCTATCTGGATGCACCATTGTTATCTTTGCCAGTCGCCCTTGCCTCAGCCATCTACAAAACAATAGACATTCATCAGCAAATTAATTTATAAAATAGATAAGACATCGTGTAGGGGCTGCAGTCGACTTCAAGAACTTGAGAAGCTGCAATAACTTTTCTTATTTGCAAACCTCAGCTTCTTCTCCAATAAATTCGAGCTTCAATACTTAGAAAAATTTATAAGTAAACTTTGACTTCAGTAACTTCAATCAGCAATTGCAAATTTGTACTTCTTCAAATCAGCAAGCTTGCACTTCAATAACCTTCTTCAACTTCAGATTTTCAAAGCTCAGTAACTAGACTTTAATTCGTACTAGCATACCTCCAGCAATCAGTAAGTGCGCACCTCCTGAAGTTTCAGCCTTCAGCAACTTTGAACTTTAGCAACAAGTTCGAACTCCAGCAAACTCCTCTTTGAAATTCGAATCTCTTCACTTCAGATTTTCAACAACCAACTCAAGTCGTCCTTCTCAGCTTCACTTCAGCCTTAGCAAAAAAATTCGAACTCCTCAAGCTTCAGCAATGCTTAGCAACGATCTTCAGAGCAAATTCGCACTTCTCCAACTGTGAAAATCAAGTGAGAAACTTCTCAATCTTATAGGAAAATCGATTTCTAGAAGGAGGCTAAGTATAGCCAGTGAATTAAATTCCCACTACTTCGTTTGAATTTCCCTCTCTGGTATTCTTGACACTTGTCCGAGAATCTCAACCTTCTAGAAGTTCAACTTTGACTGGCATCTTTTGAATTTACTTTCGAAAAATTTAATTTAAATTCACCAGCCGGAGCTCTGTCACTTGAATTCAAATTTTACTTCCCTTCAGTTCTGGAAAATTCACCTGTGGAGAACTGGATCAAAATCATCTAGGCAACTCATTTCGAATTCATCATTCGAATCATTTTCCTTTCAAAAGCCGTTTTATTCAAGTTTGCCTTAGAAGATTTTAAAATTTTCCTTAGGAAAATTTCACAATTTGAGCACTGATTGAATTCTTCATTGAAAAAGTGTTGGCAAAGTGCGGAAGACATGGAAATCCATCTATCATCACAAATGTTCAGTACCCAGAAGAAAATTTTCTCCGAAACGCGATGAATCCATGGGTACACAACGAACAGGTTCATTTAATTTTTTAAATTTTGAACCTTAGAAAATATTATTCCACCAATTTAAATCTGTTCTTCATCTGTGATCATCCTTTGTTGCTCTGACTTGAGAAATTCTATCAATCCATCCTGCAATGCTAGCATCCCGACTTCATCACTGGCAACTCATCTGTGTTCCAAAAAAAATTCATCACCTTCATTCCTAGGTGTATTTTCTAAGGAAGAAAATACTTTGCCTTAGAAAATTTTTAAATCATCTCCTGGGAAAAATTTTGCCTTAGAAAAATTTTGCCTTGGAAATTTTTATTCAATCTTGCTCATCTTTTCCTGTGAGAAAAACATCAACTTTTCTTAGAAAATCTTCATGAGGGCGCCAAGCATATTTCATCTTTCATTCACCACCTTGCATTTTATTTCACACTTGGAAAATATTTTCACTTGAAGCTCCAACGCCTTAGGAAAAATTTTTTCATCACAACACCTTTTATTCCATTTCACATTCTAGGCGCATAGCATACTTGAAGAAAATTAAAAAAAAAACGCCTGGCATTTTGTTTTCACCTCACACGCCTTGGGAAAAATTCTCTAACACCTTATAACACTCACCACCTTAGGCGCATATAGCACTTGGAGAAAAATACGCCTAGCATTTATCTTGCTTTGACCATGCCTTGGAGTATTCACTTACCTTTTACCTCATTCACCACCTTGCATTCATTTTTACCACCTTCAACTTGGGCGCATTTTGCCAAGGCAAGAGGATGACTCTTCAACTTCTCGTTTTTTGTCCTTACTTGACCTCATTTGGGTGCATTTCCATGTAGGTGAAGGATGAAAATCGTTGACTTGTTGACTTCTTTTAGCTTCTTGTTTCATGGGCGCATTTGAGAGGGAGAGGAGGATAAACTTTTTCCAACGCCATCTTGTGACTCTTCACCTTCTCGTTTTTGTCTTGACATGGCCTGTTTTGGGCGCATTTAGGGGGGTGAGGAGGACGAATTCCTTTGGCTCCTTTGACTTATCTCCTTCTTGAGCGCATTTTGGCATAGCTGGTGGATGAAACATGTTACCATGTCCCTTTATGACCTTTCGCCTTCCTCGTTTTTGTCTTCACATGCATGCTTTTGGGCGCATTTTGCCATGGGAGGAGGATGAAAAACGTTGACTCCTTTGACTTTCTTTCATTTGGGCGCATTTTGCCATGCTTGAAGGATGGGCGCATTTAGGGGGGGTGAAGGACGAGTTCAACACTTAGAATTTTTTTGCTATTCAACTCCCAAGGTGGGCGCATTTTGGCCTAGCTACTGGATGAAAATTGTTGACTTTCTTTGACCTTTCCAAGCATGGGCGCATTTTAGCCTAGGAGGTGGACGAAGTCCCAGACTTAGAATTTTTTTATGCTTGGCATTACCTTGAGGGCGCATTTAGGCTAGGCAGGAGGATGAATTCTCATACTTGGAAATTTTTATTGCATCTCCATCAACTTGGGCGCATTTTGCCATGGCTGCAGGATGAAGTTCCAGACTTAGTCAATTTTTCCTCGCCGCCAGCTATCCGTGCCCCGCTATTTATAGTAAGCCCTCTCGATTTTTGCATTCAGTTCAACGACGAAATTTTAAACACCTGTGATCCTCTCAATTCTTGTTACCCCTCGCTGACATCGCTATTAGCCTACCGCTATTTTAGCCCATTTCAAGGTGATTTGCTATAAATAGAATCGCTTGCTCTCGATAGCTCCACCGCCCGATTGACTTGAAATTTGAATGATGCGCCCTCACCATGCGGACCTCGCTTTGTTGACATCAACAAGATGCAACCGATTTGCTATTTTAGCCCGTTTGCAAAATGATCATAAATAGTAAGTGTCTGCTTTGACTTCAAATTTTACCAAAGCAGACAGTCTGGTTGATGCCGACGCGGTGAGCTTCATAACCGGTCAGTAACTATGACTTTACCCGCCTTTCGTGCCCCAAGTCAGAAACCCTAATTTGCTTTGTATGCGATTAAATGATCTCTCGCTTGCCTCGCTTCGCTAGTATCATGACCAACTCAGATTCCGAATCGTTGGGAGGTGGTCATCCGATGTAATTGCTAAAAATAGTCTCATCGAAAGGATTCCATTTGTACAACATGAAGCCTTTAAAAACCCACAAGGAATCATCCGACATGCAAAAGAAGCCCTGACATGCAAACCCTAAAAATAGCCTCTGAAGGCTGGACTCTGAAAGTTGTCGTCTCGCTTTGCATGTTACACTGTTGCGAAGGTCTCGAAAAACCCAGATGGAATATCCAGACATGCAAAAATTGCGCTTGCTTCTCCTAAAATTTATCCTGGTCGAATCATAAAATAGAAAGTTATTTTCGTACCTGTGCTTGGAGCGTTTTGATGTGTCCCGAATGCGGGCAGGACTGGGCTGAAATCTCAAAATAATGGGACAGACGTCAGAATTGCACAATTCTTACTAAAAATAGTAAGTTCTCTTAATTTGATGAAACTTAATGAACCCCGCCGAGCACATCGACAACAATGTTAAACTCTCTGCTTTCAATTATTTACTCTGTCAACCTCGTGACTCACTAGAAAGATGAAACCCCTAATTTTCAGACTTGGTCAATTTCACGCTTAAGCTCAAAGGCGGACACGATCTTCGAAAGGCAGACATTAGAAAAGAGACAGAGAAAGAGAGAGAGAGAGAGAAACCCAAGCCAAAAGACCAGAATGGAGCAAAAATTAGGGGGTCCCCATTTTGAATGGGGCGATGTGTGAAAAGGTCACAATAAGGCTGAATAGGAGAAATAAGGGAATAAATATTAAATTAATTATTTGTAAAGTTATCTCAATAAATTAATATTTTAAGATAGCTTTATATTTAATTAATTTAATAAAGTGACTAAAATAAATATTTTATCATAAAGTCACTTGTGGAATAAAATAATATTATTTTCTGGAAGCTTCTTGGAAGTGATTGCAAATTCTTTATAAGGAGCTCATTGCAAGCCATATCTTCATATCTTGAGTTCATCTATTTTCATACTTGTGTGGTGAGAGCTTGCATGCTTGCATTGTCCGAGGGTTTGAAGACTCTAGAATACCAGGTTCGGTTGTGCAACATCAACCCTAGCTGGAATTGAGTGGGGAGATATTTCAGTCTTCCAATTTGGGGCAAAATTTAATGGTCTATGACCAAATTTTGGATAGTAGGAGAAATTGATTTTGGCAAAAGACAATTACAAATTTGTGGTGATCATTATCAGTGGAGGAGTTCGAATTTTGCAGCTTGGAGCATTTTGGTTTCATCCTAGAAGAGTTCGATTTCCTTGGAATTTATTCTCAGTTTGGGGGATTCGATTTTTGTCAAGCTGGAGATTGATTTTTCAGTCACAAGGTGGCATCGAATTCATTATTAGTGGAGCACCATCACAACAAGGAAAGTCGCAATTTCAAGAGCAAGTCAGGCGCTGCAAGTAAGGGGACAATTTTGGTATTTTGGCACAACAATTGATTAAGGCGTCTTGAAGAGTGGAGGCGTCATTGGTAAACAATTTGAGCTGGGTGATTTTGCATTCCATCCTCAACATAGTCACTGTCATTCAAGCAAGAGCAATTCGATATTGAAGGAATCGATATTTCCAGGTTCTTTATATTTTGTAATCATTTGCATTTCATTTAGTGGCTGGACTGTTAGAAGTAAATCGCTGTCATACAGTGATATTCACATTGTAATATTTGCATTCTTATGAAAATAAAATCTGCATATGGTGGAGCTGCCAGTTAGGTGTGAGTGGTCTTTAGTTTGCATACAATTGGTCTCTCATAAGATTGATCAGTATTGTAATCATTGGAGCTTCAAAATATCAATTCATGGAGTTTGCAGTTTGCTCTCAAAATGTTTGTAAAAATGTCAATGTGTTGTAGCTGCATATTTGCATAAAGTTTTCAGTCATCTTATTGCATAGAAAATTCCAAAAATACTTGCATTGCATTCCTATCGCATTAAAGTTATTTGGCATTGATAGTTAAGTCTTTTATGTATCATATCATCATTCAAAAACAAGAAAAACAGAACAAAAAATCAATTACCAGCAGAAAACAGTTTTCAAGACAAGTGTTTGTCAAAATTCCCAAAGCAACAACTCAGAAAATTCAGGTCAGATTTGGCAAGGCACTTTACAATTGTGCCCTTCAAATATTAAAGCACATGTTTTGCAATAATCTAGTGAACTTGCCTTGGTTCAAGCATAAACTAACTCAATGTGTTCACAACAAAATAAATATCAAGTCTAATATTTACCAAGTAAATGAGAAAACCTATCAACTTCTTGCATACAAAAGGATCCACCAAATTTGATTTTGAATCTGTAGTCAACTTTGTATTTGGGACCATTGGAGTAGCAAGGGTCTTACAATTCAATAGTTAATTTTTTTTCAAATCTCCATTGTATACTTCCCTTGACTTAGGAAGACTTCTTTAATGCTTTATCATACTTCAAGACCCAGTAAATAGTGCATAAGGCTGATGTCCTTCATATCCAATTTGGATGCCATCTCCCTCTTACACCATCTTGTGAGCTTTTCACTACTTCCTACAAAAATAATGTCATCCACATACAAGACTAAAACTGATATATCAGATTTATCAAGTAATTAATAAAGATTAGGATCTATGACTGTTTAAGTGAAGCCCAAATTTAACAAATACTCATCAATCCATAAGTAACAAGCTTGAGTTGGTTTCTTCAACTCATATAGGGTCTTTTTCAACTTGCATGCATGGATTTCTTGTCCATGCACCTCAAATCCTCTAAGTTCCATTCAGAAAAAGGTTTTTACATAAGGACTAACCAAAATGAGATGCAAGAGACATATTACCCTAATAGAAGTGTACCTTGCAACTGGAGCAAAAGTCTCATCATTGTCAAAGCACATCAGATGGCAGTTTTTGCAGTAATCATCTTCAGATGATCTTTTCGGCTTCAGTCCAGCTCCGCGATGGATCCGTTCTCCAGTCCATAAGACATACTGAACGACCGTAGCTGTTGATCCGGCGAGCATGTAAAATAGAGGATAAAATGAGAGTTAAAATGTCAGATGTAGCTCTGCAGGCCAGGGGCGCCTAGCCTTTTGATCATTCATATGAGGTTTTCGGCAGCTGTCTTCTTCAAGAGATCTTCTCAGAGTCCTTCTAGCTACGCAATGAATCCAACCGTCAACTCTCGAGGCCTGTAAAAACGCCCGTGAATGAGGGTTCAGCGTAGAACACCGGAGACGAAAGCAAGTAGAAATTTGGCTGTGTTGGAAAGATGCTGTAATGACCCTGCTCAAATCTGATTGAAAACTTCTGATTTTTGGCCTTGGTAATTTTGTCGAACACTTTGCATACAAGGGTCATATGACTGATACAATATTTTAGTTTGCTTCAATGGTACTTTCCTTCACTTAACATCAATAAGAATGCTTGCAAATGATTCTAATTTGTCTAAACAATGTCCTGTTGATGTGTTTTTCGTGACCGCACCAACGCAGAATAAAGTCGCCAACGGCTACCCTATTCTCTCTTTATCAAAGTATCCAGCACGCTAAGATTGCGAGAGAGTTCGTGCGTTCAACTCCAAGGTTCTTTCAATGCGAATAGTCTCAGTTGGCTCAATGTGATTTGCTGGTATTTCAAGGGGACTTACGGAATTGTTCAGCAGCAGAGGAAGGCGTTTTCATAATTCGACAGATTTATCAATGGAGCACGAGTTTCCTATTCTAACCAGAAAGTACCGAATTTAAAGTGGTGTAGGGTTTAGAGAGTTTAAATCTATTCTAAGTGTGAGATATGGAGCTCAACTTCAGCAAACTTCAACCAAACTTCGCTTTGCCTCGCCTCGGACAGCTTCCACAGAGTTGGTGCAATCTTCAGGGGAGTAGTTCAAGGTGTTCAGATCACAACTTAGTATGAAAATACCATCACAACAACGCATATAGACATACAAATCATGATCGAAGTTAAGTACATAATATTCCAGTTGACCACACAAGGCGCATTCACCATCAGCAAATACACTAGTGGTATGGATAGACGAAGTTGCTTAGATCAAACACCACATTTCACAGCTAACATCTACTTGCATAAAAAATGAAATTACGCTACTCTACGCTACTTGAAGTAGAAGGGATGAAGAAACCTCGCTAGCTATCCATAACAAAGACGAATTTCACCATCAATGAAAAGATCTTTTATTATGAAAGTTTTACACGACAATCTCTTACAAAAGTTTTCAAAGGAAAACTTTCCTTCTCCTCCAACTACACAATCAATCTAAACTAAGCTACTTCTAAGTTGTCCCTCTACTCTATGTCTACTGTCTAACTCTGAGCTAATTCTACTGAGATACAAATGAGGGGGACTCCCCCTTTTATAGCTGGCCAAGTCCAACGGACAGCTCAGATTACAATCGGTTGGATGGCCTAGATTGTGCCACCTCAGCCCTAAACAAGATTCACCCTAAAACCCCCCACCAAGAGGAGTGGGGTAATAAATGAGCCATTAATGTCCATCATCCTTCTAGAATATTCTTGTTTGTAGACGTGTTCACACTGTTCTCGATCTTCTTCTTGACGTTGTTCTTCAACTTTGCTCGAGCTTCCATTCTTTTCTCCATCTTGAGTTTTGAAAACATTTCTTCTTTGTCAATAAATCTCAACACTTCGCCATTTTCTTGCAACTTTTTCTTCCTTCGTGATTCATCATCTTGGACTATTTGCTTCATCACTTTAAGTCATCATCGTTTGGTCTCGACGTTTCTCCTGCAAAACAAGCAAGGAGAGGAGCATTAGAACACTTCATAATATAAACTTAACTTACTTACCTGATTTTCACGCTCTAACTTCCAAGCGTTCATCGTCCTCGCCAGCCAACTTTGCGTTCAAATTCTTCATGCCTTAGCCAAATTTCCAACCCATCTTGCATTCTGCTCGACGCACTTCACTCTAATATTTCATCCAACTCAGTGCTCGAGAAAGAAAAGCTTTCATCAAGAACTCGATCAAAAATCATCTAGGTGATCATTTTCAAATTCATCTGCCAAGGCACTTTTATGTCAATAACACATTTTATTCCATGCCTTAGAAAGTTTTTTAAGTTTCCCTTAGGAAATTCATCAATCTTGTGCCCATCAAAATCTTCACCTCGGAAACCTTGGCGAGCTGTGGAAGACTTTAAAATCCATTCCTCATCGATAATCTTCAATACCCAGAAGAAAATTTTCTCCAAAACGTGATGAATCCATGGGTACGCAACGGACGAGTTCATTTAAATTTTAAAATTTTGAACCTTAGAAAAATATTATTCAATCAATTTTAATCATGTTCTTCATCTCTGTGAACATTCTGTGTTGCTCTGACTTGAAAATATTTTATTCACCTCGCGAAGCAGGCACTCATTGACTTTTCCACTGGCAACTTCATTCGTGCTTCTGAAAAATTTCACACTTCCAAGTCCAGGCGTGATTTTCCTAAGAAAGAAATTCTTTGTGCCTTAGAAATTTTTTTTACTCACTTAGCATTTTGAATTTTGCCTTAGAAATTTTATTCAACTTCCTTCATCTTGCCTGTGAGAAAACTTTTTTTTTTTTATTTCAACTCACTTAGAAAATTTTCCTTGAAAGCACATCATGGAGGATTTTAAATTCCAATGCCCTCTATTTTATTCATCACCTGGCAATTTCCAACGCCTAGCATATTATTTTATCACTTGGCATTATTCTCCATTTAAATCTTAGGCGCACTTCATATATCATGAGGAACATTTTCAACGCCTAGGCAACATTTATCTTTAAATTTTACCCTCACACTCTTTATTCACCTTCTACTTCTTTAACTTGGGCGCATATTAGACTTCATGAGGGATATTCAACTTGCCTTAGAAAATTTTTGAATCACTTCTCCACCTTACTCATCAATTTTATTTCACCACCCTTTTACCACACTTCACCCTCAAGACTTATCTTTACATGGCGCATATTCATGAGAGAGGAGAATAACCTTTTCCAACGTCCTTGCTTTGACTTGTGACTCTTGAGCTCCCTCATTTTTTGTCTTTTCTTGCCTTCTCTTGGGCGCATATGAGCATAGAAGGAGGATGAAACTTAAAACGCCACCTTTGCTTTGACTTGTTGACCCCTCAAACATGGGCGCATTTGGCACTTGGTGGAGGATAAAAGTTTGACACTTAGAAACTTTTTGCATGTCTTGAGGGCGCATTTAGCTTAGTGTGAAGGATGAAGTTTTATACTTAGAAATTTTTCATGCTTGGCATTACCTTGAGGGCACATTTCAACATAGGGGGTGGATGAAACTTGTTGACCTCCTTGACTTTCTTGAGAAGTGGGCACATTTTTCCATGTGAGGAGGATGAAACATGTTAGAAACTTTTTCAAACACCTTGAATACTTGCTGGGCGCATTTGGAGGTGGCAGGAAGATTTAACAATGACTTAGAATATTTTTCAACTTTCTCCATTCTCCTTTGGGCGCATTTTGAAGGTGGAGGAGGATTTAGCTATGCCTTAGAATTTTTTTAAACTTTCTCCATTCTCCTTTGGGCGTATTTCAAGGCATGAGCAGGACGAGACTCAACACTTAGAAAAATTTTCATTTCATTCCTGTGAAGAGGGCACATTTCACCAAGGCAGGAGGATATTTGAACACTTAAAAACTTTTCTTACTCTCCAGCTGAAGTGGGCGCATTTTTAAGGTGGAGCAAGATGAACTTAGACTTAGCCATTTTTTTTTTTGTCTTCGTCGGTTCCTGCACGCCTGCTATTTATAGTAAGTCCTTCAATTCTTGCATCTCCGAAGCTTAGAATGATTTGAAATTTTGAACGTTGGATCTTCACGACTTCATCAACCTGTTGACACTGCCTGCTCGGGTTGGCCTGCTATTTTTAGCCCATTTCTGAAGGTGGTTTGCTATTTATAGTAATTGCCTGCTTCTGATACTTCCACAACTCCGTTTGCTTTGAAATTCGAATGACGTGCTCCTGACCACATGACCTGCCTGCTGACATCGGCGCCTGCAACTGATTTTCTATTTTTAGGCTGTTTCCAAAATGACTTACTATAAATAGTAAGTGCTCCGTTTGTCTTCAAATTTCACTAGCAGATAGCTTGAAGGATGCTGATCGCTGTGGTATACACCGCCGGTAAATTAATTTTACCCTCTTTTCGCCCCGGTTTGAAACCCTAATTTGTTCCGCATGCACATCAATGATCTCGCTTGTTCTCGTCATTTATCATGTATTAGCTCGCGGATTCTCAAGTGCCGAGGTGGTCACGGGACGAATCGCTAAAAATAGTAAGTTCCCAGATGAGTGATCATCTCCGCTTGCATGTCACATCACCGCTGTTTCCTCGAAAAAAACCCATATGAAATATGCATATGCAAAGAAACTCGACATGCAAAACCCTAAAATAGACTCTAAGGTCAACTTTCTTTGAAAGTTGGGTCGTATCACTTTGTATGTTATAACGCTGCCAAGGTCTCGAAAAACCCGTATGAATATGCATACGCGCTGAAAAACTCAGATTCAGCCTCCTTGAAATCAGTCCTAAGCCGAATCAAAATAGCAAGTTGTCCGTTTCAGCTCAAACTTTGCACACGAGCAGCTTGATGTGTTCTGAATGTAGTGTGATTGTCGGAATTTCAAAAATGTCGACAGAATGCCCTGAATTGCATACTTACTAAAAATAGTAAGTACCCGAAATTTGGTGAAATTTCAGTGGAAGCTTGCTGGAAGCACACTGACCTCAATGTTAGTCTCCGTTTTCAATTTATTCACCTTGCTTGACCTCAGATTGACCAGAGTAAAACCCGACTTTCATGACGGCCAAATTCATGTTTGTCAAGGCTGGATACATCCCCGGGAAAAAGTAATCAAAAAGAGAGATGAAAGAGAGAGAGAGACAAAAACTCAAGCCAAAAGACTTAATGAGCAAAAAATTAGGGTCCCCATCTTGAATGGGGTGATGTAGGCGTCACAACGTTCATATTCCACGGAAAGTGTTGAAAACACTTTAAGAATTGAACCTTGATTAACCTTCCTCAAACCATCATATAGAAAGATACTTACTCAAAAGGGGAGAAGAATCCTATATTGGATTAGAACACTTTCATCTAAGACCTCATGAGTGTGTGCATTCATTCCATCTCTAAACCATCTGGACTTCCCGTAATCGCCGACTGGGTTATATAAATATAGCACTTCAAAAGCATCCCGGATATTGCTCGCCGCTGGGCCAAAGGCCCATAGCCTCGACGAGGTTATTAAGGCAATTCTACTACGACACCCACCGCTGGCTGGGCGCTCCATAGCCCCATGGAGTTACTTCATGTTCCCAAACAAATATATAAAATATTTCTTTCTATTTTTCAATCATTTCTTTTTGCTTTTCAATATTCCTTGCTATTACTCTTTTCTTTGATTTCTCTCACACCCTTTGATTATTGGCAAGCAATGAAGCTCCAATGGGTTTGCAGAGAATTGTAGTATGCCCAAGTAAGATGTAAAGATTTTCACCTGCCAAAACCTTTCCCAAGAAACCAAAATGACTCAGAATGGAGATAGGTAAGGTGTTTAAGGTCTTTAGACTCATGTGTTAAGACACAATAGCGGGTTAACCTCCCGAGATGAGTTTAATCCAAACTGGATGATGATAAGGGGAAAACAACCTTGGCTTTCAAAAATCTGCACAAATTCCAGTGGAAAGAAACCATGTTGTGAAAATAAAAACATCATCACCCCCTTCACAATAGGGAAACCCTAAAATCCTTGCCCATTCCAAACCAAAACCACTTGAGCGGACAACTCAAGGGACGGAAACGCCAAACCAAAAACCCAAAGGGCAACAAACCAAAACCAAAAACGAAACAGGAAAGCAAACGGAAAGCAAACCTAATCTAACTATGTTACAAAGTAGGCTCTCGGGGAGAACCTAGGACTGGAAATAATGCTTGAGGAACTGTCCGTTGATGGGCAACGGGACATCCTCTCCTGTCAGTGTACGTAATCTAAATGCATTATCTCCAAGGATTTCAGCAATCTGAGATGGGCCCAACCACAATTTATCGAACTTGTCGTGATCTCCTTTCTTCTCATGGGCCTTGTCCCAGTATAAGACCAAGTCAGAAATCCGAAAAGACTTGATCTTAGCTTGTTTATCGAACCATCTTTTCACCACTGCTTGGTGCTTTGCCAGATTCTCAAGTGCCTCATCTCTTTTCTCTTCTAAATGCATCAACTGAGACAATCTGGTTTGAACTTGATCTTCTCCTTCGAGGTATTCTTGAATGAACTGGAGAGTTGGTATCCTCAGCTGTACTGGAAAGACTGGATTCTATCCGTAGACTAGGTGATATGGTGATGTTCCCAAGGAACTCTTTGTTCTAATTCTGTCTGCCCATAGAGCAAACCTCAGCTGTGTGTGCCAATCTTTAGGATTCTTATCCAACAACTGCTTAATGGCATTCAATAAATTCTTGTTTGTGGACTCTGCTAGTCCATTCCCCTGCGGATAGTAGTTAGAGGAAAATTTCGGTGTGATTCCATATTCAAAGGCCCAGTTTGAAAACTTCAGTGACGAGAAGGCTGAACCATTGTCGCTGACTAGGGCATGAGGGCATCCAAATCTTGTGATGATATTCTCCTCAAGGAACCTGATGACCACCTTTGACGTGCACTGCTTCAAAGCTTGAGCTTCTGTCCATTTGGTGCAGTAATCAGTCGCTGTCAAAATGTATCTATGTTGACCCGAGGATGGCGGATTGATCATTCCAATAAAATCTAATCCCCACTTTGCGAACGGCCTAACCTCAATTACTGGTTGCAAAGGCATAGTGGGATGCCTTCCTCTATTTGTTGCTGTCTGACAGATGTGACAAGCTTTCACATGCTCATATGTATCTTTGAAAAGCGTGGGCCAGTAATATCCAGCCCTCAGAATCTGGTGAGCTGTGGCCAAACTTCCCCTGTGTCCAATTCCAAATTTCTCATGGAAGTGTTCCATTAACTGCTTTGCTTCTTGTTTTCCTACACATCTCAAATAAATCCCTTCATAATTTCTTCTGTAAAGAACTGATCCTTGAAGCATAAATCTTTGACTTCTCATTCTCAATGCTCTCCGCTGGACTGGGTTCAGGTGTCGAGGGCATCTGTGATTCAGCAGGTAATAAACTGTGTCGTCATACCATTCCTCGGGAGACACTTCTTCCAATACATATGTTTGTTGAACCAATTCTAGACCAACCATTGCAATTGTCTGAGCCAAAGCTTGTCCTCGGATCAATTTCATGGTCTGTATCTCTATATCGTATTCTTGCAAAGTGGCGACCCACTTGCCTCTTCTTTCTCCTAGCTCATTTTGCATCAACAAAGTTTTCACTGTAGCATCAGGAACAATTGCATATACCTTGCTTCTTAAGATATAGTGTTTGAATTTCTTGGCGCCTTCACCAAAGCGTATGCTTGCTTTTCAATGCTCCTATATCTTAATTCTGCCTCCTTTAAAGGTGCACTCATAAAAGCAATTGGGTGTTCATCCTTTTCTTCTGTTCTTTGTGTTAACACTGCTGCACACGTGTGCTCTGAGGAAAACGAATATAGATAGTAAGGCCTTGTGTAGTCTGGACTGACCAACACTGGGGCATCGACTATTGCTTGCTTAATTTCATCAAAAGCCTTCCTAGTTTGTGGGGTCCATTAAACCTTTGCATTCTTCTTTAGCATCTCATTTAGTGGCCTCACTATCTTAGCAAACCTAGTTATAAACTTTCTAACAAAATTGATTTTTCCAAAGAACGATCTTAATTCTTTTTGACTACCGGGCAAACCAATCCTCGAAATAGCTTCAATACGCTCAGGGTCAATCGAAATACCCTTCTCTGAGATGACATGACCCAATAACTTACCCTCTGTGACGCCAAATATACATTTCTTAGCATTCAGAGAGACACCAAATCTTCTGCATCTCTGAAATATCTTCCTTAAATCTTCAACATGGTCTCCTCTTTTCTTTGAGAACACAGTCAAGTCATCCATGTAAATAATTATGCACTTTCCCACCAGGTCTCGGAAGGCGATGTCCATAGCTCGTTGGAAAGTGGCTCCTGCGTTGATCAAGCCGAAAGGCATTCTTCTGTATGCAAAGGTTCCCCATTTTGTGGTGAACGCTGTCTTCAATCTATCTTCTTGTTCAACCATCACTTGATTGTATCCTGAATATCCGTCCAAGGACATCATTTGTGAACCATTCACTATTTGCAATACTTCATCTAACGAAGGCAAGGGATAATTATCCTTCTCGGAAGCCTTATTCAGATTGCGGAAGTCTACACACAACCTTATTTTTCCGTTCTTCTTTCTGACTGGAACAAGATTGGCGACCCACGTGGAGTGCCTTACTGGAAAAATAATACGGGCAGAAAGAAGCTTCTTGACTTCCTGATAGATTAACGGCTCTAACAATGGATTCACTGGCCTCTGCCTTTGTCTAAATGGCTTACTGCCTGGTTTCAATGGAATTGTATGGGTAATCAATGAAGTATCATATGTCTTCAAATCTTCATATCCCCAGGCTGTTACATCTGGAAATTCTTTCATGACCTTCAAGATGCGTTCTCTTTCTTTAGGTGTGCAGACTTTTCCAATAAAGACGTTCTTCACTCGTTCATCTGTTCCTAGGTTGATAGCTTCACAATCATTACCCTGAGTACTTTGATTTCTGCTCAGTTTATCAGTATCAAATAATCTCTCTAATTCAACCATTCCTCTTGGAATAACATTAGTCTTCAAATTCAGAATTCCTTCCGTGTCGAATTCAGCTTCCTCAGTTTCTTCTTCATCAATGATCTGAGCTTCAAACACACCTAAGCATGTGAGAAAATCCAGAATTTGTTTATCGTCATCGAACACTTGGAAATTCTTGATGTTGTTAGGGATTGCCGGGGTCGAAACCAACTCCACTGTAAACTTCTTTATTCCTTCCATTGCCAATGGTTCCAACGAGCTAGCAGCTTGTGCGAGCGAATTTGCAACTGGGTTCTTGGACCTATACACTTGCTTTATATTAAACGCATCAAAGCTTTCTATCAAGTCCCATACTCTATTTCGATAGCGGCCCAACCTCTTGTCGTGACAAGCAAACTGCTTCCTTACTTGGCGAACCACGATGTCAGAATCTCCGATGGCGTGTACAATCTTGGCTCCCTTCTGAATTGCTAGGAGTAATCCATGAATTAAAGATTCGTACTCAGTAACATTATTGGTGCATGAAAATTGAAGCCTGTAGGCACCCAAATAAGCTTCTCCTGTCGGGCTAACTAATTCAAATCTTGCTCCATTGCCTTTCTTCGACTTTGACCCATCGAACCTCAAAGTCCATACTTGATTCTCTGTAGGAGTGCTGGGAGACTGAACATGTGTATTCTCTTGTTTGCATACCCCTGAAACTTTTTCTTCATTCTCAAACTGAATTGTATCATCTTTTACAAGTTCCTCTATTAAAACACTGTTTTCTTCATTCATCTTCTGATATTCTTCTTGCAATGAAGTCTGTGGGACGAGCTTTGCAACTTGCTCTAGTGCCACTTTGCACATGGCACAAGTGATCTCAGAGTGAAATGCTTCATGTATTCTGCACCAATTTGGAAGCAACAAATTCTTGATGGAAGCATCTTTACCCAACTCCGTTTCTTGTTTCACACTATTTAGGACAAAATCCTTGAAGTTCTCAAACGTTCCTCCACTTTCACTATCACTTGAGTCACTTTCAATCAACACTTCGGTGGACACATTGGCATCTTCTAGAATCTTTGCTTCATTTGAGCTTTGCAGCATTAATACTTCTTGCTTGACAGGCCTATATGAGCCTAAATCAGTTTCTACAAACATAATCTCATTATCTTCACCATATTCCGTGATCATCAATTTACGTCTGGGTGTGCTGTCAATCTTGATTTGATTCGGGACTCCTCTCCATGGAAGCCACATGTGGGAAAAATCAGTTGCAATGTACCCATTTAACTTTCTTGCCCAGTCTCTGCTCAACAACATACCATACCCATCCGGTATATCGACTACTGATATGCCAATGCAACTCTGAACTCAGGGATCAGCTGACAACTGCATATGAATGTTATTTAATTCACCGACAACTGGAACTTTAGTTTTGTCTAGCTGGGTTACTTTCTTGGTTGTTTGGAGTGGTACTATACCTAATCGTTGACACACCTTCAGTGGCATGACGTTGCTTGAAGCACCAGAGTCAATCAAACAATTGTGCAATAATTTTCCAAAGATTCTAACTGACACCAAGAATGGGGCGGGCTCATCCTTCCCCTGGTAGAATACCACTGGTTTCTTTCTTTCTTCTGGTATAATATTCCTCTTCTCATTCTTTTCATCCCGTTGTGGAACTTGATTATCACGGGTAACCTTCTGTGTTTGCTCTTGCTTTTGCTCTGTAGGCAAATTGAATCTAACTCTCCTCTTATCTTCAGTTTTCAGCTTCTCAGGTTCACTTGAAGCTCCTTGTACCATTCCCACAAAACCTTGAGACTGTTGTGGAGTCTCCCAAGTGTTGAATGGCGCGTGAAGCACCTCTTCTACCATATTCGCACTCTGTGTAGGACGAGACTGCGTGCTCACGGGAGGGTTCCTTGATGAATTAGGTGCTTCCTGAGAAGTGCTCTTCACAGCAGAGGTTTCATATAAACTTCCCAGGATTGTGTCTCTGACTTCTGAAATCTTCATTAACTCATATAAGGGAAGACTAACTTTCATTTTCTTAACCTCATCCAACACATAGGAACTTAGCCTTTTCATATTGTCTCTTGGAAGATTTTCCTTTTGTGGACGTTGCATTAGTTGGATAGGCTGTTGGACAGTCTGCTGCCCACTTCTGTTCTGCATCACATTTTGTTGCTTGTACTCTGGAGAATCCCGAGGCACATTTGGATTATTGCTCGCGTTTGGATTTGGTGGAGTTGAGAAATTATTCAAAGGAATTGATGACGTTAGGGGCTCTTTTTGATGGTAAGTCCTCTGATACACTTTGGGCGTTGTTCCTCCGGATGTTTGAAATGCTTGCACCTCTCTTCTTCCTTTTACCAAAACGCTGTTATTGAGAGGTGGAAAAATATAGTTGTCTTGGCCAAGAGGCTCAACTGAATATGTATTTTGAACTTCTGAATATACTTGAGCCTCTGAGTAACCTTGGGCTTCTGGCGTTTGATATTCTAGCGCCTCCATGGGACTATTTGCCGATGCTGGTGGAAATCTATGATTGACTTCTAGTGGCGCGTAACTTTGATATTCAGACACGACATTGACATTTTCTAGAATCAGTGCCTGGTCATATCTATGCACTGGGACAATTTCATATCCCGTAGTTGGAGGATTCTCAGTACCCTCCGTACTCTTTACTTCTCCTTTAAAAATATCAGCAGCTACTTGAAATTCATGGCACTGGAGCTCTGAGTGCTGACTTGTATTGTGAAGCCTACACCATCCCAACATAGCTGCTTCTGCCAAGAAAACTCTGTCCGCGGGACAGTTCTCAGGAGGTGGTGGGTTATCTAGCGGTGATGGAACTCCTCCGTTGTTGGGTCCAGTATTCCAGGACCTCTTTTGATATCCTTGGTTATTACTTCGATACCCATGACTGTTGTCGTGGCCATGTCCTTGATGGGCATCTTGATGGTGTGGAGGATTATTCTGATATCCTCGATTGGCACGTGGATGTGCCTAATAATTCTTCAACATAGATTGCATTTGATTATTTTAATTTCTGAGGTGAGTCACCTCAGATGACAGCCTCTTCATTTGTTCTACTAATTCTTTCATTTCGTCTTTCTCCTCTTGTGTCCTCGCTGTGGCACTGTGCTCTGGAGATAGACAGGCTGTGTCGCTGGAGTCTGGGATAAAGGTATCCCAGGGTGGAGAACTAACTAATCAGATGGTGCCAGAACTAGATTCAATGATGGAATTTGCTGGTTCCATGTCGAACCAAGGGTCTGCATCTGATTGTTGGTCGTGGCCAAGCCAGTGTATAACGAGGGCCTAGTTATGTTTTGTCCCATATTTTGACTTACTTCCACAGCCTTTGTGTATGCTTGATTCATATTGGCTGGTGCCGGATGAGCTTGTCTCATAAACATTGCGGTCAATGGGTCCAAGGCTGCATAATAGTTTTCCCTAGCATTTGCAACAACGTATGGAGTACGTAGCCTTGTGAGAGCTTTCTGGAATTTGTTGTTGAAGGTGAATAGGTTCTTTGTCTTGTCTTCTTACTTCTGTGAATTGGCGGAAAAGCTCTACTGGGGTAATGTGTCATGTCCCTGAAATTTTGACACTTAGATGTATAATTAAATTAGTTAATCATTTGATATTTCATAACTATAATTGACATCATAAATATTATTATGAAATAATAAATATTAAAGTATATGAAATTAATATAAAATATAAGCATAAAATAATAAATATGATTTAAATATAATTATAATTAATAATATTATGATTTGACTAAAATAAGTCTAGAATTTATCAATACACAAAATATAATGAAAAATATGATATGCAAATATTATAAGTGTAATATAATACGAATTATAATAATACACCTCTTAATAGAGGAGCACTCACTAAAGAAGAGTTGTGACTTTCTGTTTGAATCGACACATAATATCTTTAAAATATAAAGACATTATATCTTGGCAAGAGGATAAGGGAGGAAAGGGGAGATTGGCGAATCACACCCGGACATATGATAAGGGGGTAAAAATCATTTAAGTAAACTAATGAATCCAATTCATAAGGAGGCATCAAATATATTCATAATAAAAAGATGAAGGAGACCGATTGCGTAAGATATGAATGGTAGCAAGCAACAAAAGATGGCTAACAGAGTAAAAGACGTGCGGAGGAACAAAGGAACAAAGAGCCGCGACATTCAGGTCATGACAATGCGATGTCCATGGAGATTGGTGTTAGCGTCGTCCATGACTATTATTCCTTCGGGTAGGTTGGGCCACGCCAAACGGGGTAAGTTGAGTTGATTATTTACTATTGAAATTCAGAATATTTGTAAAGTATTATATCTCGGTTATGGTGAACTGCATCATGAATATGGGGGGCTATCGTCTATTTTAAAGTATGGCTTATCTGAGGAAGAAATACTTCATCGGGAGTTCCCTCTAGTATGACCTAATATGGGTCTTTCCCGTGATAACAATGTCCATGGCGGGTTTCATCTTAACTTACATTAACCTTTCCTGTATCATTGATGACAAGTCAATATTGTCCATACTAAGTCCCTGGCTCCTGATGGATAGACACATACGTACAGTGGTCACTCTGAAATATCCCTAGAAAGGAAGAACACTATCAGTTATGTATATTGTCGTTCCTTTATTACATGTTAATACAAAGAGGTGGATATGTTAACAATTGATAAACCTATGAATATATCTTAAGTTCATAGCTGCATCATAGAAGGTAGACACATGCATTATATATATATATAAATATCACCCAATAATGATGCCTACAACAATTGTTGGGCTTTACAAGTAATTCACTATTATTATAAAGAACAAATAAGTCCCCTCTATGGATCTATGAAGGAGATTAATATTATCTAAGGTATTTACGAAATATAGTATATAACAATCATTCACAAAAAGTGATAAGGAGGAAGTAAATAATTCTTTGGCAAAGAATGAAATGCTTATATTATCTTTAAAGTTATTACTGAAATTTATTTATCTCTAATGTTTATAATGTCTCTTGAGGGACACCATGGAAGCGAGATTCGGGTTTAAGTGCTTCCTCTAGAAAGGGGACATTACATAATGGGAATACCAAACTTTCCAATGAAAGCTTCTTTCATTTGTTCCCATGTTCTTATGGACCCAATTGGCAAATGTATGAACCAAAAGTGTGCTTCTTCTCCCAAAGAATACGGGAACAGTCTGCAAGCTACGTCTGCGTATGCAATTTGTCTATTTCGCAAGTGGTCCTCGAACATCTTGATGTGGTCTTCAGTAGAACGATTTGGATCATTGACTTGATACTTAGTGCAGAAATGCTCCGGATTCTTTGGCATGTCATGGTAATCAGCAAACTCAAGGGGAGACGGATTAGTAACCAACCAAGTAGCACCATTTGTAGCGGGTTGGCCTCCTGGTTGACCTCCTGGTTGAGCCATTGCTTGAATTGGCTGCCGCCTTTGATATACAATTACTGGGGTCGCTTGTTGCTGTTGAGGTTTGGTAGCCTGAACTGGCTGCTGAATAAACACTGGTGTGTTAACTTGAACTGCTTTTGGTTGAGCAAACCTTGAAGTACTTGGTGGAGTTCGGAACAAACTTGAAATTTCTTCTCCGCTTTCTTCACTTGACTGAACTTCTTCGTTTGAAAACACTTCTTCACTTGAACAAATTTCTTTCTTCTTCCTTGCTCGAGTTGGTAACTATAACTCCACAAAGTCTTTGGATGAACTTGGCGCGGACCTCAAAATTCTTTTCAACTTATCGGGCGAGAATGAACTGATACGATCCAGGATGTAGCTGATTACTGACGGTGAGGTGGGGGAGCAGGAGCGAGTGGTTGTCTTTGGTTTAGCAAATCTCTTTCAATTGCAACTTGAATCTCAATAGCCTTCTCTTCTTCTTCTTCCAATACAAGGCAAGTTCGCATATACTGAGCGTAGTTCTCCTTTGTCCTTCACGCGAGATTGTTCAGTCCTGAAAGAATGTCCTCTTGATCGTCGTTGAATCCCAAATTAGGCTGCAACACTGAAAATATCTCTCTATGCGGCAACACCATCTTTACTCATGATAATTTCTTCTCCAATGAATTTATTTTTGAATGAAAATCCCTTCTTACTTGAATATGATTGTCAACTGCAAAGAAACTTCGGAGGCCCTCCTTCTAGCGCCAATTCTGTTGATGTGTTTTTCGTGACCGCACCAACGCAGAATAAAGTCGCCAACGGCTACCCTATTCTCTCTTGATCAAAGTATCCAGCACGCTAAGATTGCGAGAGAGTTCGTGCTTCAACTCCAAGGTTCTTTCAATGCGAATAGTCTCAGTTGGCTCAATGTGATTTGCTGGTATTTCAAGGGGACTTACGGAATTGTTCAGCAGCAGAGGAAGGCGTTTTCATAATTCGACAGATTTATCAATGGAGCACGAGTTTCCTATTCTAACCAGAAAGTACCGAATTTAAAGTGGTGTAGGGTTTAGAGAGTTTAAATCTATTCTAAGTGTGAGATATGGAGCTCAACTTCAGCAAACTTCAACCAAACTTCGCTTTGCCTCGCCTCGGACAGCTTCCAGAGTCGGTGCAATCTTCAGGGGAGTAGTTCAAGGTGTTCAGATCACAACTTAGTATGAAAATACCATCACAACAACGCATATAGACATACAAATCATGATCGAAGTTAAGTACATAATATTCCAGTTGACCACACAGCATTCACCATCAGCAAATACACTAGTGGTATGGATAGCGAAGTTGCTTAGATCAAACACCACATTTCACAGCTAACATCTACTTGCATAAAAAATGAAATTACGCTACTCTACGCTACTTGAAGTAGAAGGGATGAAGAAACCTCGCTAGCTATCCATAACAAAGACGAATTTCACCATCAATGAAAAGATCTTGTATTATGAAAGTTTTACACGACAATCTCTTACAAAAGTTTTCAAAGGAAAACTTTCCTTCTCCTCCAACTACACAATCAATCTAAACTAAGCTACTTCTAAGTTGTCCCTCTACTCTATGTCTACTGTCTAACTCTGAGCTAATTCTACTGAGATACAAATGAGGGGGACTCCCCCTTTTATAGCTGGCCAAGTCCAACGGACGGCTCAAATTACACGGCTGGATGGCCCAGATTGTGCCACCTCAGCCCTAAACAAGATTCACCCTAAAAACCGCCACCAAGAGGAGTGGGGTAATAAATGAGCCATTAATGTCCATCATCCTTCTAGAAGATTCCCATTTGTAGACGCGTTCACACTGTTCTCGATCTTCTTCTTGACGTTCTTCAACTTTGCTCGAGCTTCCATTCTTTTTTCCATCTTGAGTTTTGAAAACATTTCTTCTTTGTCAATAAATCTCAACACTTAGCCATTTTCTTGCAACTTTTTCTTCCTTCGTGATTCATCATCTTGGACTATTTGCTTCATCACTTTAAGTCATCATCGTCTGGTCTCGACGTTTCTCTTGCAAAACAAGCAAGGAGAGGAGCATTAGAACACTTCATAATATAAACTTAACTTACTTACTTGATTTTCACGCTCTAACTTCCAAGCGTTCATCGTCCTCGCCAACCAACTTTGCGTTCAAATTCTTCATGCCTTAGCCAAATTTCCAACCCATTTTGCATTCTACTCGGTGCACTTCACTCTAATATTTCATCCAACTCAGTGCTCGAGAAAGAAAAGCTTTCATCAGGAACTCGATCAAAAATCATCTAGGCGATCATTTTCAAATTCATCTGCCAAGGCACTTTGATGTAAACAACACATTTTATTCCATGCCTTAGAAATTTTTTAAAATTTCCCTTAGGAAATTCATCAATCTTGTGCCCATCAAAATCTTCACCTCGGAAACCTTGGCGAGCTATGGAAGACTTTAAAATCCATTCCTCATCGATAATCTTCAATACCCAGAAGAAAATTTTCTCCAAAACGCGATGAATCCATGGGTACGCAACGAACGGGTTCATTTAAATTTTAAAATTTTGAACCTTAGAAAAATATTATTCAATCAATTTTAATCGCGTTCTTCATCTCTTTGAACATTCTGTGTTGCTCTGACTTGAAAATATTTTATTCACCTGGCAAAGCAGGCACTCACTGACTTTTCCACCGGCAACTTTATTTGTGCTTTTGAAAAATTTCACACTTCCAAGTCCACGCGTGATTTTCCTAAGAAAGAAATTCGTTGTGCCTAAGAAATTTTTTTTACTCACTTAGCATTTTGAATTTTGCCTTAGAAATTTTATTCAACTTCCTTCATCTTGCCTGTGAGAAAACTTTTTTTTTTTATTTCAACTCACTTAGAAAATTTTCCTTGAAAGCACATCATGGAGGATTTTAAATTCCAACGCCCTCTATATTTTATTCATCACCTGGCAATTTCCAACGCATAGCATATTATTTTATCACTTGGCATTATTCTCCATTTAAATCTTAGGCGCACTTCATATATCATGAGGAACATTTTCAACGCCTAGGCAACATTTATCTTTAAATTTTACCCTCATACTCTTTATTCACCTTCTACTTCTTTAACTTGGGCGCATATTAGACTTCATGAGGGATATTCAACTTGCCTTAGAAAATTTTTGAATCACTTCTCCACCTTACTCATCAATTTTATTTCACCACCCTTTTACCACACTTCACCCTCAAGACTTATCTTTACATGGCGCATATTCATGAGAGAGGAGAATAACCTTTTCCAACGTCCTTGCTTTGACTTGTGACTCTTGAGCTCCCTCATTTTTTGTCTTTTCTTGCCTTCTCTTGGGCGCATATGAGCATAGAAGGAGGATGAAACTTAAAACGCCACCTTTGCTTTGACTTGTTGACCCCTCAAACATGGGCGCATTTGGCACTTGGTGGAGGATAAAAGTTTGACACTTAGAAACTTTTTGCATGTCTTGAGGGCGCATTTAGCTTAGTGTGAAGGATGAAGTTTTATACTTAGAAATTTTTCATGCTTGGCATTACCTTGAGGGCACATTTCAACATAGGGGGTGGATGAAACTTGTTGACCTCCTTGACTTTCTTGAGAAGTGGGCACATTTTTCCATGTGAGGAGGATGAAACATGTTAGAAACTTTTTCAAACACCTTGAATACTTGCTGGGCGCATTTGGAGGTGGCAGGAAGATTTAACAATGACTTAGAATATTTTTCAACTTTCTCCATTCTCCTTTGGGCGCATTTTGAAGGTGGAGGAGGATTTAGCTATGCCTTAGAATTTTTTTAAACTTTCTCCATTCTCCTTTGGGCGCATTTCAAGGCATGAGCAGGACGAGACTCAACACTTAGAAAAATTTTCATTTCATGCCTGTGAAGAGGGCGCATTTCACCAAGGCAGGAGGATATTTGAACACTTAAAAACTTTTCTTACTCTCCAGCTGAAGTGGGCGCATTTTTAAGGTGGAGCAGGATGAACTTAGACTTAGCCATTTTTTTTTTTGTCTTCGTCGGTTCCTGCACGCCTGCTATTTATAGTAAGTCCTTCAATTCTTGCATCTCCGAAGCTTAGAATGATTTGAAATTTTGAACGCTGGATCTTCACGACTTCATCAACTGTTGACACTGCCTGCTCGGGTTGGCCTGCTATTTTTAGCCCATTTCTGAAGGTGGTTTGCTATTTATAGTAATTGCCTGCTTCTGATACTTCCACAACTCCGTTTGCTTTGAAATTCGAATGACGTGCTCCTGACCACATGACCTGCCTGCTGACATCGGCGCCTGCAACTGATTTTCTATTTTTAGGCTGTTTCCAAAATGACTTACTATAAATAGTAAGTGCTCCGTTTGTCTTCAAATTTCACTAGCAGATAGCTTGAAGGATGCTGATCGTGTCGGTATACACCGTTTTCGAAAATTTTGACCTTTTACCCCTCTTTTCGGGCCCCGAAGCTGGAAACCCTAATTTGTTCTGCATGCATATCAAATGATCTCTGTTTGTTCTCATTTCTGCTACATTGTGATCAGTTCGTGATTCTGAAGTGCTGGGAGGCGGCTGCCGGGACGCACTTGCTTAAAATAGTAAGTTCCCAGATGAGTGACCATCTCCGTTTGCATGTCACATCACTGCGAAGCTCTCGAAAAACCCATAAGGAATATGCAAACATGCAAAGAAAAACCCTGACATGCAAACCCTAAAAATAGCCTCGAAAGGCTGAATTCTGAAAGTTGTCGTATCACTTTGCATGTTATACTGTCGCGATGGTCTCGAAAAACCCAGAAGGAATATGGAGACATGTGTTGAAAAACTCTGCATCTAAGCCCTGAAATCTGCTCCGGAAGTTGAACCGCTAAAAATAGCAAGTTTTCCGTTTCAGCTCAAACTTTGCACACGAGCAGCTTGATGTGTTCTGAATGCAGTGTGATTGTCGGAATTTCAAAAATGTCGACAGAATGCCCTGAATTGCATACTTACTAAAAATAGTAAGTACCCAAAATTCATGAAATTTCAGTGGAAGCCTGCTGGAAGCACACTGACCTCAATGTTAGTCTCTGTTTTCAATTTATTCACCTTGCTTGACCTCAGACTGACCAGGAAAGTACAAACCCTAATTTTCAGACTTGGCCAAATTCATGTTTAAGCTCGAAGGCGGATACATCCCCGGAAAGGCAGACACCGGAAAAGAGACGGAAAGAGAGAGAGAGACAAAAACCCAAGCCAAAAGACCAGAATGGAGTAAAAATTAGGGGTCCCCATCTTGAATGGGGCGATGTGTGAAAAGGTCACAACATGTCCTCACATGAATATGCAACTTACTTTGACAATATTTGATGCATATGTATAATCTAAACTTGAGAAATGATCACTTACAACTAATTGGTATTTTTACAAATAGTTGGTATGCAAACTAACAAGTTGATAATAACATCTACAGCCATTGACATTATGTCAAATAGTTGGCATACATCTTCAGATACATTCAAATGAATATTACAACCATGTAAGATTTCCCAAATATAATGTCCTGATTGAAATGCAATATCATGAGAAACTAGGGATGCAATGTGCAACTACAGCAAGTAGACATTATGTCAAACACTTGCCATGCGTACTATCAATGTTAATTACAATGCAATACTATCTATCTCTGACCAGCAACTTGTATCTCCTTAATTGCTATCAAATGGATCACTACAATGATGATATCAGATTGCCAAAACCCTTGGCATTACGACATATGATTATCAAATGGTTTTCTGAGTACAATTTGCAGCATTAGCATGAAATCTAAATATGCAAATATATGCAATGAACAACTCAAAAGAACCTGGAAATGAAGTCACCTATTGCTGGAGATGAAGAAGCAATCAATAACTCATCAAAAAGTGCCTTCATGGAGTCAAATCGAACCACTTTGATCAGACACCCCTGTATCTGATGTAATTGTTGATATAAAATAATTTACAGCTCTTTGGAGCCCCAAATCACATCCAATAGGGCTGTACTCCTTCCTTGAGTCAAGCGCCTCCTTCCTCTTATGAAATTGAATTTTTATGTGAGCTTCCTCAACAAAATCGTGGGTTCTAATGCACAGACCTGAACTTCATTTTGCTGATGATTCAAAACCAGAACTACTATCAATTCAATTCTCCTCCAAATGCATCAAAATGAGAAGATTTCTAACCACATAAATGCCTTCTATATTGCTCTAATCGATTTCCATCTAAAATTTGATCAATAAAATGATCAACCCAGCAATACCTCAGCTGCTGTGTTGAATCCAAACCCTTATTCAGAAAGTACAATAATAGATCAGTTATTGTACTCAAATATATTTCACAATGAAGCACAAATGGAAGATTGAAGTATCTTCCTCCCAACTACAATAATTCAGGTGATATTTCACACCCTCAAAATTTCCTACCAATTGAGAGTTTTCGTTCTCAATGGCCAACTGTGACAACTGCAGAAACCCTAGGCTCCACAATGCACATCAACAACAACAAATCTGGATGATGAGAATGAAGCCCATCATGTCTATTTATTCTTTTTCCTCAAAAGGTCGGCCTCCTTCTAGAACTTTCCCAAGTTGGCTTCTAGAAGGAATATTATAATATTATTTTTATTATTTTAATATTGCACTTTATAATAATAAAATATAACCCAACTCCTAAAGTGCAATATAACATTATAATTTAAAATAAAGGTTTCCAAAAATAGAAATATCCATGGTGACACTAGGAAAACCTTCATGAAGTCACGAAATGAGCCAACCAATCAACTGGGTATCTGCCAAACGACCCTCTTATCAAGTTCCATTAGCCTACGAGGATCAGGAATAGGCTAATTCCTCTAAACTCCAACACTCATGAAAAAGGGGACATTACAGATGCAACCTTCTTGGAAAAGGAACCCAACTTTTTGGGGCCTCAGATGCAATCTTCTAGCTCCGTCACTTCTAGGAATATCTCTCCAGAGTTGTTCAATCTCCACGATGAGATTATCAACGCGAACATCAGAGCAATCCAGCTCCTGGTAGCGAGAATCAAAGTGGAGCGTTTCGTTGAAGGTTATAAAGTGCAAAATCATTCTCAGAGACTCAGTTGCATACCTGCAGGCCAGGGACGCCCTTGAATTTGAGCATCACAATCCAACTTTCAGACGTTGCAATACCAGTCATTCTTTTCAGAATTGAAATGGTTTTTCATTCCATGTCTTAGCATGTTCACAGGAATTGTCAGCCACCGACAGCTGGAGATTGAAGCACAGAGGATCAAAATACAAAATATGGCTAAGTCTGGTGAAAAATGCACCCTTTTGGGAAAACGGCACCCTAGAATTCAAGGCACTAGGTGAAGTTTTTAGCATTTGTTGCTCCCAGCAACATCTTTTCAGACTTGATCCAACTCTGTGATGAATTTGTCAGATTAGCTTTAGGATCAACCAGGCATCTAGAATTCAGAGTCAAACAAAGGCAGTTCGTCATAGCGGAAGTTGAAAATATTTGAAAATTTCTTAACTTTCTCAAGCTTAGGCACCAAAAGTCAAAGTTTGACCATTTTAACTTTAAGTTGCAATTTTTGCATGCTACCTCTTGCAAATGGCGTCCAAAATTAATGGAGAAGCTCAATTCGCAATGCATGCACAAGGATTAACTCAATTAGGGTTGGCGCACCTACCTAACTGGGACTACCACCTCCAAAATGCTTATTTATTCAAGCATAGGCATCACAACTTCATTATTTCTTGCAGGTTGAAGCTAAAATCAGCTATTTTCTCTCCAACGCCTTTTGAAGGATCAAACAGAGGCCATTTTTAGTGTTCTTCGAGGTTCTTTGTTCAGGTTGCATAGAGGAATAATTATTCATGCTTCATTTTTCTAGCACATTCTTTCTAGGAATTCATCAGATTGAGGATTGAAGGAGGCATTTTTCTTGAGGATTGACAGTGGCAGTTTATAACTTCTATCTTCTCACACTCACATTTCTTCTATTCTTGTCTTAGGTTTTCTCTCGCATGTCTATGTAAATGACAGTCTTTCACAAATCTGGCCATCTGGGTTTGATCAGTACAGTGTTATCTACAAAACCCATGTTCTAGAATTTTTCGAGAAAATTGCCCCGATACTTCTCACTTTTTGAAGTATTGTGCTTTTTTTCGAAGATTCTTTTGCATTTCGGTGAAAAAGTCAAACATTTTGAAAAACGAAGAATCTGGGTTTGATTAGCACATTAGCAGCTACAAAACCCATATGTCAAAATTTTTCGGAAGAAAAAGCTTCTGAAACCCCTGTTGCCTCTTGTTGTTTTTTTCCGAAAAGTCTTTGCATGCTAAGCGAAAAAGCACTTTTTCGAATTTTTGATGTTGTGGGGTTTTTTAGAATCATTTCCTCTACAAAACCCACGTCTTGGAATTTTTCGTAAAAATTGCCCCTCGATAGGGTATTTTTAGCCTCACCAGAAGCTATTTTTATATAGCTCACTGGAAAAAGTTGTCCGAACATATCAGTGTTTACAATCAACAGTCTAGTTTTTCAGTATGCAATTCATTCAAACTGAATTCAAGACCAAATCGGTCTTGATTCACAATTTCATAAGAAAAGCTGACATTGATTTGGATCAAGCACATTCAAAGGGTTGATTCAGACCATAGATGGAAGACTCGCCAAAAACTTGCAAGTTTTTTTTCAAAACGAGTTTTTGGTGCAAGTACTTGCCTGGAAAAACTTGCCGAGTTTTTGGCGAGTTTTTTAGAAAAATTCGACTTGTTAGCAAAAAGAAACCTACAACCGGAATAAAGGCAATTCCAATTCATTTTTTGTGATTTGTGTGGGTTTAAAGGTCTTAATTTGTGTTTTTTCATCATTATTTTTTTCCACTCAAAAAATCATGAAAATGAGGTGTTGCCCCCGGACCCCGCAGGGGTGCTGCCCCCAAACCCCCACGAGGGGCATGCCCCTTGACCCTGCTGGGGGCATTGCCCCTAGACCCCCACGAGGGGCGCTACCCCTCGACCCCACTGGGGGCGTTGCCCCTTGACCCCGCTAGGGGTGTTGCCCCCAGACCCCCACAAGGGGCGCTGCCCTTCGACCCCACTAGGGGCATTGCCCCCAAACTCCCACAAGGGGCACTGCCCCTCAACCCCATTGAGGGAGTTGCCCTCAAACTCCCATTGAATTCATTTGATTTTCTATGTACTATCCAAGTCCAAGTTTCCAAGTTTTCCTACAAGTCTTCATCTATAATATCATCTAGTTCTACCTCTCCCCTAGTTTTCACTAGACATGGGAAAGAGGAAGATGTAAATTTGTAAATATATTAATCTAGTATTTACTTTCATTTTTACAAAAACAATTTGCTATTTTCATTTTGTTTCAGAATATCAACATCAACGCATTCCACATGAGGATGCCATTTTGTAACCAATTTTCTTTCAAATCAATCAAATACAACTAGACTCAGCTTGTTTCTTTTATGTACTCATTTATTGACTCATTGGATGCATCTTATCATTGAATTTTGCAAAAAAAATCCATTTTTAGTGAAATTTAAGCAATTTTTTAAGTTGTCGAGTTTTTTGCCGAGTTTTTTCCGAACCGAGTTTTTCAGGCTTGCCGAGTACTTGCAATTGGCGAGTTTTTCAACTATGATTCAGACAATTTGAAAGGAATAGTCACTCAAAGTCCACATGGTAGCTAATAGCCTTTCAAGGCCAATTTGGAGGGTTGAATATCGTTAGAACTCTGCGTGTGCAGCAAGTTAGTGTGTATTTTTCATAGCTAGAGTGTGTGCAGTCAAACTTCACGGTTTCATCATGCAACACTCTTTCATTGGGAAGGATCAAGGAAAAGTGTCAGAGACATCAAGCTACAAAAGAAATAGAGGCCATCACTCCAATTATGGAGCTGCTAGAATTACCAATCCGTCCATTGCTAGTTGAAGTGTGCAGCTATTTCCAGGATTGCGCAAGTTGCTGACAAGCAGTGAACTAACAGTTGTGACATGTGACGACCTCCGGATGGTGGCGCAGTTAACAACTTGGTGGAGTTAATTGCTCGTGATCACAACCAGTGAACTACAAGATCAGGATGTCCCACCTTTTCAAGATAGACATTAGACACAACAGTTAACTTGATGCTTCTTTCCAAGTTAACTCATTGTCCCACATATCATTGCACGTCTATTTTGGAAATACCTATATACATATGGAGTTCTAGTTTAGTTAGATTTCAGTTAACTGAGGTAGTGTTGACGTGGTTTTTGTGACCGCACCAAACAACAGAACAAAATAGTCCGAAGGCTACTCCATTCTCTCTTGATCAAAGTATTCCGTGCGCTAAGATTGCGAGAAAGTTCGCACGTTCAACTCCAAGGTTCCGAATACTTAGAATACCCTCAGTTGGTTGATGTGTATTGCTGTGTTCTTACGAGGGGACTTACACAATTGTTCAGACTTCTTGCAGTTAACAGTCAGTGTATGATTTGAAGGGGATTCTTGCGCGTATGATTTGGCAATGTAGTACGTTTTCCTAAAGCTAATCGGAAATATGCAGAAGGTAAAGAGTATAGGGCCTAAGAAACTTATATTTTATTCTAAATGCAGGATATGTGGAGCTAAATTTTGGCAGACTTCAACCAAATTTCACCTAGCCTCACGTCGGACAGCTTCAGCAAAATTGGTGCAATCTTCAAGGGGATAGCAAAGGATGTTCAGATTATAACTTAGCATACATACACCATCAAAATGACGCATATAGGTATACAAATCACAATCGAAGTTAGACTTCAAGATAATTTCCAGTCGACCACGCAAAGCGAACTTATCATCAACAAGACGCTAGTGGTATGGAATGAAAGAAGCTACCTCAACAAAACACCACACATCAAAGTAAACTACTTGCATGAAAATTAAGCTACTTGGATTCGAAAGGAAGAAGAGACCTTGCTAGCTATTCATGACAAGACGACTTCCACCATCAATGAAAAGATCTATTATCATGAAAAGTGTTACACAACAATCTCCACAAAGTTTTCAAAGGGAAAACTTTCTTTCTTCTCCACACTAACAAAATGTCTACAATGCTCTACTATGCTCTACTCTCTAGCTCTATTGCTAATGTCTGTGTAATGTCCCCGTTTTTAGCACTTCACTTTTCAGTGATTGATAGCCTATTCCCAGTGTGCTGTCAGCCAGTCAGTGGCAGAATTAGGGTTTCCGACTGCTTGATGGGTTCTTTTGAAGATTCAGGGTTTTGCTTGTTGGAGTTTGGGTGTTTGGATTCTGGATTCCTTCTGGGTTTTCAGAGAGCTTCGCAGAGGTATGACTTGCAACTGCGTCGGGCAACCTTTCCGAACTTACTATTTTTAGTAAGTTATGACGGTTACATCTTGAAGTTTGGGATTTTGGATTGCGGACTCTTTTTGGGTTTTCAGAAAGCTTCGCAATGGTGTCGCATGCATTGCATTCCGAGCAACTTCTTGAATTTACTATTTTTAGTAAATTCTATTTTTAGCAGTGGTCCAGTCAGCATTAGCTCAGCAGGCTTTCCTCTTCTGGCAGTTCAGTTGGTAATATTGTTTGGGCCTTTTGATGCATTTTCTGGAGAGATAAGTATTTTAATTAAAATAATGTTATATTATAACGTTATAACCCCTTGGCCTAGCTGTATAACTTTAAGTTATTTTAAAAAGGGGGACTTTGAGGGTGGTCATCTCATGGGGAAATATTTTAATATTTCTAAAGTGAATAATTGCTTAAGAGAAATTGGACGCCAACCTTTGGAGAAGAATATGTTTTATTTTAAAGTGATTTTATCACTAAAGAAAAGGTACGCCCTTTTGAGGAAGCAGCCAAGTCAAAGTCAAAAACCTAAAAAGGTCTTGAAGTGGGGCGCACCTTCTAGAGGTTTCTTGAGATTCTCTCAAAGGGTCTATATAAGGAGGCAGTTGCTCTTCATTTTGTTATCTTTTGTCTACCTTATTGTTATGCTGCTGAAATACTTTCAGAGTTACTTCGAGGGATGCATACCTCCTAGCCATTTCTCTTGGTTTCGTGCTTGAAAGATAGCACCTAGCTAAGGCTTCAGAGACTGCTTTTCATCCAGACAAGCAGACAGATCATCAAGGTTGAAGATTTCAAAGATTTTGTCAGTTTTGCATTTGCTGGTTAGGGTTTGGCTGAAGTAGAAATCTGCTCATAAGTCTTTGCATGAATTTTTGTTGGTTCTGGGTACTTTACATATGGCTTCCTCATCCTAGGGCGCCCCTCTTTGGTGAGTTTCAGATTTTATTATTGAGTGTATGATTTTATCTTCTCAAAATCGCCCTTCTCCTTGGCCGTACCATTCTAGGGCTGTCTTGGGAAGTGTGCCAAAAAATAATATCACAGTTTGTCAGTAGTTTCTCAATTAGGTTTTCATTGTCAGCATTCTAGCTCTCGTTTGCATCTAGTTTTAAGTGATTTGGTTGGGTTTTGAGTGAGTTATGAGCTTTTTAGTGGGTTACTGTGTTGCTGGTTGGTGTTTCCAGAATTGCTGATTTTATATCAGACTTCCAGAAGTTCAGTTCAAGCATTGTTTTATCAATATTGTGAAGTCAAATAAGTCGGAACAACATTCTATCAGTTGTTGCTTTGGTTTAACAGTTTGTAACACTTTGTAATCTGCAGATTGTGCATTGTAAGGCTGTTAATAGTAGTACTATTTCAGTCATTTTTATATTCTGCAATTACTTAGTTTTAGAGCAGCAAACCTAATAATCTTTGGACGGTTTACCGCCAGAGATGGGTGAATGAACTACACTTAAAGTTCTTGGATGGTATTCTGCCAAGAAGGGAATTGAAGCTTTGCACTTCTTACATTGTATTCGCTCCCGCTGCATAAGTGGTAGAGCTTTCTTTCAGCATTGTATTTGCTTTTGTTACTCCGCCAGATGGTCGCTACTTGCCCTACTGGGGTTTGAAAGCACATCCGTGGTGTTGAGTCTTTCAGCATTGTATTTACTTTCTGTTACTCCGTCATATGGTAGCTACTTACCCTAGTCGGGTCGGAAAGCACATTCTTGGCGTTGAGTCTTTCTTTAATTGCTGGTTATGAGTTGAGCTGACCTTTAACGGGTTCTTGTTGTACTAGATTGTTCATTGTAAAATTTGAAAAAATTGGTCCGGTTCATTACAGTCTGATATCTGCCTCTAATCTAATGAAATACAAATGAGGGGGACTCCCCCTTTATATAGCTAGCCAAGTCCAAAAGACGGCTAGGGTTACAATCAATAGAGTGGCCAAAATCGTGCCACCTCAGCCCTAACCCTAAAAACTGCCAGAATGGGGAGTGGTGTAATAAATGAACAAAGATTCCCACTCACCCCCAAAAATAGTAAAGGCAATAAATGCCCACAATCAGTCTTCTAGAAGATCCTCGTCCAGCAGTGCGTTCCCATTCTCCTTCTCTCTAGCTGCAAACTCAACAAATCTGCCAAGTGCAGCCTCAACTTCCTGAACTGAAATGGGTGGAACACAATCTAGCTGAAACTCTAACACTGTGACTGACGGTTCATGCCTTGCACAAGATTTTCTCCAGGTAGCTAAGGAATCCTGCGTGCTCTGGATCAAGGCGGAGAAAGTAGAAGTATTCTCGAAATCATCTTGTACAAAGGTCTTAACATCTGAAAAGAAAGGCACCAGCCTACCCCTCAAATTATCAACACTAATCTCATCTGGATTCAGCCGCCTAGCAAATATGGCCTCAAAAGTATTTTGAACTCCCTCGATGATATTGGCCATAGCCTTATGTATCCTGGCTGAATCTGCCTGTGCCGCGTTGAAGAAACCACACCCTGTGATCGCCGAAGAATACCATCTAGAGAAATCATACATGTCATTCTCCTGAATGACACCTCCATCAATCAGCAACCGCAACGGAACATGCCTCAATACCTCAAGACGCTGAATTACCCTGCTCTGATAGATAGAAGCATCGCCCCAAGCATGATCGACTGCCTCCATCCGTGCCAAAATACTAGAGGCCTGCTGAAAAGCAAAAGCAAGGTCCTCCATAAACTTCTCTGTCTCAGCATGAACTCCTGTGACCCACTTGTCTGCTTCCTGTGCCATTTTTCCCAACTCTACCAAGCCACTGATTGACTCCCTGGGTATCTCTGCTGGAGGCTCTATCACTGGAATATCATGCCCTCGAGAACAAGACAACTGTTGTACATACCCAATTAAAGCCTTGTGTTCTCTTTTCAACCTTTTGTATTTTCCTTCCTTCTTGAATAACCTATCTTTGAGGGCGAGGTAGGAGTTGTCACACTCCTCTACAATCTGCGCACCAGTGGGGTGTCCTAAATCCAAAGTCGTGACCACATAATTCTCAGGCACTGCTTCATTTCGGTCACAATCAACTTGAGGCACGACAACATGAAGGGTGCGAGAGCCATCCCCTTCAGTGGAGATTTTCGAAAACTTTCTTGCTTTCTTCTGTGGAGGCGCACTGATCCTGTTCAAAAATTCTTCCATCTCAACTGCTGGATCAATCTCCTCATTGGGGCTTCTTCTCATTCTATCCTTGAGCCAATCAGGCACATCGTACTGTATATCAAAGGGCTGCTGCTCCTGTGCCTCTACTTCTTGAACTTTCTCAACCTCTACGTCATTCTGGCAAGGCTCATCGTCCTCAAGTGGCTGAGTGTCTCCTGCAACTATATCATCATCATCATTCAAAGCCGCCTCTAACTCCTGCTGAAACTGAGGGTCAGTAATAGTCCCCTCATCATCCTGCTGATCAGCCCTAATAGGTGCGTTGACACTTTGGCTAACTGACTCTCTCCGTGGAGGCTGAATATTATCCTGTACCACTTGCACCTGATTCAATGCATTCCTCTGATCAGCAAACAAAGAAACCTCCTGTATACTTGGAGAACGTGTCTCCAATGGTGATGCAACTGTGACTCGTGGAGGTTCTGGCTGAGTAGGCTCCTGTCGAACTAGCTCTTTCCTTTTAGACTCTGGACCTCGTGTAATCTGCTTCTTTCTGCCTGTGGTGGGCGTCCTGTGATCTCCCATCAAGTTGTAAGTCAAAGCAATTGACCTACTCTTCAACCTGTTCACTCGCCTATCAACCCATGCTCTAGTGAATGTAAGGACTGGAATAGAAAGTGTATCTAAATCAGCAATCTCAGGTTCTGACCAATCTGGAGGTGGAAGTGGAGTATCTCTAACAGCTGCATAATCCGGATGAACAACATCCATATCCTCATTCACCTGGTCTGGAACCGGCACAACTTCACACTCCCTGATCAAAGTAATCGGCAACCGAGAGAACATCCTTTTCCTTACTTCAATCTCATCAGCTGCATCAGCCCAATAATCCTCAATGGTGGCCTTATGTTTAAACTCCTCTGACAGTACCCATTTGATGTTATGATGTGGGTCGTAGTGCTGTCGGCTGGTGTGGTATGAAAAGTGATAAAATTGAAGTTCACTTTCAGCCTCTCTAGCTGCTGTATCGAGGGACACACTTCATCCGAGTTGCCCATGACAATTGGAAATTCTACTCCCCCCTTCTTCTTTCTTTTGAATCTTATCAAAGGCGAGCAATTGCCTAGATATTTCTAGCATCAATATTCTATCCGTTGGGTACTTAGGCAGCCTATATGGGTACGATGAAAAACCTTGCAGCCTAATGTAAGAAAACCTTGGAAACTGTATGAACCAGCACCCATACCTTTCAATCAGCTCTTGGGCTTCCCTCGAGATTCGGTGATGTAATCACTCCTGAAGCATCTCGTGATATACATGGTGAAGGCGTCGTTGACACGCTTGTAATGAGTAGTGCTTGCCAAATGCAACTGCGGACAAGCATCATATATTTTAAACTGGTGGGAGCCACAACCGACAGGTTCCTTGTAAGAGATCCCCCTGTACTTCGTCATACGAGCCAACATATAGATGATGTAAGAGCTCATGTAAAATGTCTTTGTCCTTCGGAGGCTCAGGAGCTGCTCATGCAAATTATCACTGATCATCTCTGCCCAATTGACGTAATCCTTCCCTTCCAGCACGAGGTTGATGTAGTAAAACATCCAAGGCTCGAAAATAAATGACTGTGCACAACCACCAACCCTGCTCAACATCATGATGAGATCACAATATTCTTGCTTCAAGTCATCCGCTATGATCTGCTTCGGCAACTTTGTACGAGAAGGCTTGGGAGTGCTCATCCAATGAGTGTTAATCGTCTCCGTGCATCTCTCGAAAGCAGAAGCATACATTCGCTCAGCTCGCTCTCTGGATTTGTAAACCATGTTCCTGTGCACCGGGATCCCGAAAACTTCACCAATGGCTGCTGGAGTAAGATTGGCTAGTACTTGGCCATCTGGTGACATGATCGATCGATGATCCTTCTCATAGTAATTGGCGCATTCCATCATCAGCTCCGAGCATTGAATGGCTGGCGGGAAACCAGCAGCTGCATATAACCCACTTCGAACAATATTGTGCGAAGTGGTTGAAGGTCGATGACTTCCAATCCCTAACATCCTGTTCTTGAAGGTCTCCAGGTTGACGGAGCCCAAGTTGGTGTCTGTCAGCTTGCCCAACTTTGAAATGAACTTCGATTCTGGCATGAATGTTTTACTCAACTTCTTAATCACGGCCTGCCTGGACGCACCATTGTCCTTGCCAGTCGCCCATGCCTCAGCCATCTGCAACATAACAAACTTTCATCAGCAAATTAAATTTATAAAATAAGATAAGACATTGTGTAGGGGCTGCAGTTGACTTCAAGAAGCTGCAATAACTTTTCTTATTTGCAAACCTCAACTTCTTTTCCAACAACTTTGAGCCTCAACACTTAGAAAATTTCTAAGTAAGCTTTAGCCTTAGCAACTTCAATCTGCAACTTGAACTTCTTTTAGACAATTCTCAGCAACTTCACCTCCAGGCGTCCTCCTTCAACTGCAGATTTGGATACTTCCAGCAACTTGCAAGTGCGCCCCTCTTAGCTCTGGCAACTTCAAATTTCAATCAGCAACAAATTAAACTCTAGCAATCAGCAAGTGCGCCCTTCTTGACTTCAGCAATTCCCCAACACTTGCACTGGCAACTCAAGGCGTCCCTCTCAGCTCTTCTCAGACTTAGCAAAAATTTCGAACTTCTGCAAACTCCAGTCTTCAACAACTCACTGCAATGTCAATCTCAGAGCAAATCGAATTCTCCAGCTGTGAAAAAGAAGTGAATAAGTTTCAGCTCTTATAGCAAGAATTGAATTCTAGAAGGAGCCAAGTATAGGCAGTGCATTTAATTTCCACTACTCCACTTCAAGAATTCGAATTTTCCCTCTCCGGTATTTCTGACACTTGTCTCTCGACGTCAGGAATCTTGTTCTTCTAGAAGCTCGACTTTGACTGGCATCTTTGAATTCATTTTCGAAAAATTTAATTTAAATTTATCCTTTTAATTCACCAACCGGAGCTCTGTCATTTGAATTCGAATTAAAACTCCTCCTCAGCTCTGGAAAATTCATCACTGAAGAATTCAATCAAAATTAACTAGGCAACCTATTTCGAATTCGTTGTCCGGAGAAATTCATCTTGAAAACACATTTTATTCAAATTTGCCTTAGAGAATTTTAAAATTTCCCTTAGGAAAATTCACAATTTGAGCACTGATTAAATTCTTCACTGAAAAAGTGTTAGCGAAGTGCGGAAGACATAGAAATCCATCTATCATTGGAAATGTTCAGTACCCAGAAGAAAATTTTCTTCAGAACGCTTCGAATTTATGGGTACCCAATGAACGGGTTCATTTAATTTTTTTAAATTTTGAACCTTAGAAAATATTATTTCATTGAATTAAATCCATCCTTCGCTTGTGATCATCTGTGTTGCTCCAACTTGAGAAATTTGGGTTCATCTTGCATTATCATCATTCTCTGACTTCATCACCGAGAAAATTTGCTCGTGCTCTACGAAGAAAAAATTTCACCACCTTGAGCTCCAGGCGTATTTTCTAAGGGAGAAAATATTTTTGCCTTAGAAACTTTTAAATCATCTTGCACTTTGAGAATTTGCCTTAGAAAATTTTGGTTCATTCGCCAGTGGTGGAAATTTTATCAACTTCATTTAGAAAATTTTTATTCATGCCTAGCACACTTTTATTTCCCACTCCACACTAGCATTTTACTCCACACTAGGAAAATATTCCAACGCCTTAGAAAAATTCCATCACTCATCTTATACTTTATTTCATACTTAAGGCGCATAGCACACTGGGGAAAAATCACGCCTTAGCAATTTATGTCCACCACCTCACAAGCCTTAGAAAAAAAAAAATCTCTAACACTTTACCACCTTAGGCGCATTTCACACTTGAGGAGGAATATTGCCACGCCTTGGAGTATTCACTTACCCTTTTACCACGCCTTGGAATATTTTCTAACGCCTTTTATCTCATTCACCACCTTGCACTTACTTTTTACACCTCAACTTGGGCGCATTTGGGCTAGGGAAGAGGATGACTCTTCAACTTCCATTTTTTTGTCTTCACTTGACCTTATTTGGGTGCATTTCCATGTAGGTGAAGGATGAACTTGTTGACTTGTTTGACTTTTCCCTCCTTGGGCGCATTTTAGCACAGCTGGTGGATGAAACTTATAACCACGCCCTGGAGTGACCCTTCACCTTCCATTTTTTTGTCTTGACATGCATGCATTTGGGCGCATTTTGCCTATGGAGGAGGATGAAGTTGTTTGACCACTTTGACTCTCTTGCAATTTGGGCGCATTTTACCCCTTGAGGAGGATGGGCGCATTTTGAAGGTGGTGGCGGATATCCTCAACACTTAGAAATTTTTTCAAATTCCCTGAGTTTCCCTTGGGCGCATTTTGCTATGCCTACAGGATAAAAAAACGTTGACTTTCATTGACCACTTGTACTTTGGGCGCATTTTGGCCTAGGTGAAGGATGAACTTTCACACTTAGAATTTTTTTGTGCTTGGCATATGCTTGAAGGCGCATTTAGGCTAGGCGGAGGGATGAAAAGGCGTTGACTTCCTTTGACTTTCTCTAGCTTGGGCGCATTTTGGCCATGGTGGAGGACGAACTTGACTCTTAGAAATTTTCCATGCCTCCTCATCAACTGGGCGCATTTTGCCATATCTACTGGATGAAGTTCTAGACTTCGAATTTTTCCTCATTTTCGCCAGTTTTCATGCCCTGCTATTTATAGTAAGTCTTCTGATTTTGCATCTCTGAAGCTCTGAACGACTTGAAATTTCAAACACTGCATCCTTATGACCTCGTTGTTCTATCGACACTGCCATTTTTAGTCACCCTGCTATTTTTAGCCCATTTCTAAGGACGATTTACTATTTATAGTAACTGCCAGCTTTTGATACCTCCACGACTCCGTTTGATTTGAAATTCGAATGAGGCGCTCCTCACCACGTGACCTGTCTATTGATATCACCGCATGCGCCTGACTTACTATTTTTAGCCTGCTTCCAAATTGACTTACTATAAATAGTAAGTGCTCCGTTTGACTTGAAATTTTACCAGCAGATAGCCTGAAGGATGCTGATCGCGGTGGTTTACACCGGTTTTCGAAAATTCTGACTTTTTGCCCTTCTTTTCAGGCTCCGAAGTTGGAAACCCTAATTCGCTCTGCATGCGTATCAAATGGTCTCTGTTTGTCTTCGTTTCTGTTGCATTGCAATCAGCTTGTGATTCTGAACTACTGGGAAGCGGCTGCCGGGACGCACCTGCTAAAAATAGTAAGTTCCTTAATGAGTGATCATCTTCATTTGCATGTCACACCATCGCGAAGCTCTCAAAAAACCCACCAGGAATCATCCGACATGCAAAGAAAACCCTGACATGCAAACCCTGAAAATAGCCTCGGAAGGCTGAACTCTGACAGTTGGTATCTCACTTTGCATGTTACATCATCGCGAAGGTCTCGAAAAACCCACAAAGAATATGCAGACATGCGTTGAAAAACTTCGCATCTAAACCCTGAAATTTGCTTCGGAAGCTGGACTGCTAAAAATAGAAAGTTGTCTGTTTTCGCTCAAATTTTACATGTGAGCAGCCCGATGTGCTCTGAATGCAGTGTGACTGTCGGAATCTCGAAAATGCTGACGAGTTGCCTGTAATTTCACACTTACTAAAAATAGTAAGTACCCGGAATCAGATGAGAACTTGCTGAGAGCCTGCTGGAAGCACACTAACAACAACATTAAGCTCAATTTTCAATTTATTCACCTTATTCGACCTCGGACTGACTAGGAAAGATAAAACCCTAATTTTCAGACTTGGTCAATTTTACGCTTAAGCTCAGAGATGGGCACAATTCTCGAAAGGCAGACATCAGAAAAGAGACAGAGACAGAGAGAAAAACCCAAGCCAAAAGACCAAAATGGAGCAAAAATTAGGGGGTCCCCATTTTGAATGGGGCGATGTGTGAAAAGGTCACAACAGGTAGTTTTTTCAATTAACTGTTAGGTTATCTTTATTTAGACACATGAATAAATCTTGCATGATGGCAAGACTCAATGTTAACTCAAGGAGATTTTAGGGTTCCCTACTCCTTTGAGATTCTATAAATAAGAGCACCTTGCTCATTGTATTTTAACTTTTGTTGTGATAACAAATTGCTGTGCCCACCTTTCCATGCAATATTGCTATTCTGTATTGGTTCACTTTGTTTAATATAAAATTGGTTTGATTGTTCATTGTGTGTGTCTCATAATACAATTTTCTGTCCCAGATTTATTTGTTTCTAATAATCTTTCTTTCATATCTACACCTCGGATAGGTATTCTACCTCCTTGGGAATTTAGAAATAAAGATTATCATTTGATGTTTATAATAATCTTTCTTTCATATCTACACCTCGGATAGTTATCCTACCTCCTTGGGAATTTAGAGATGAAGATTATCGTTTAATGTTTGTTTCCAGTAATCTACTTTCAACCTACACCTTGGATAGAGTGTTCCACCTCCTTGGGAATCCTGAGAACTAGCTTTCCATTTGATGTTGTTTCCAATAACCTTTATTTCAGCCTACACCTCGGATAGAGTGTTCCACCTCCTTGGGAATCTTGAGATAGAGTTTATCATCAACCATTCGCACTTGCTCCTAATTCCTCTTGCTCTATTTTTCTAAAGGAGATAGGATAGTTTTAGCTTTAGCCTAGTTGTAGTTAAGATCTACGGAAACTAGAGAAAACCTTAGCTGCAATGTTCTTGGTTTTATAACCTTGTGCCTCTACCAGCTGAGTCAAAAAGAAGGAATTTAGAATACTTTACTTTTTACGCATATCAGCAAATGAGGGAGCTTCCCCCCTAATTTGAAGAGTAGTTAATACTGTGCATAGCTGTCTGTTTCCAATACGCACTCTAGAGGTGTGAATTGAAACACCAACACGGTAATGGCAATGGCAGGGTTATTGTCAATTTTGCCTATAAGCTTTTGTTTTTCCATGGCTATGCTTTTAATGGTGAATTTATTCGAAGAATCTGGATCAAAGGTGGGCTCCCTAAGGCTAGTGCATTTCTTTGGATTGCATGGACCATATGTAGGTCAAAGTTGTTAATTTAGTGTCCTTTAAAAAGATCTTTTTTTTCTGAAGGATTATCTCTCATTACTTTAACTTAAAAGTCTTTTTGAAATTTTATAATTTTGGGTTTGTTTTAGTGATTGTGATGTACATGTACTTCATTTTCCATTAGATTAAATTTCTCTTGGTTCATCTTGACATATAGAAGATCATTTCAATTCATTTGTGAGAGGGGCACAATTTCCTTGAAATAGGAAGGAAAAATGATCGAAGGCATTCATATATTATTATGTTAATTATAACTATTTATTATAAATTAGTTAAATTAATATGCAACTGGGTTATTAGACTTGTTCAAAGGGCATATAGAAATTAATTTAAAGGAAATTGGACAGTTGGTACTCAGTAAGTGGGAGTTGGAACGCTTAAATGTCTTTATAAGATGGTGATTTCAATTCATTTGTTAGAAGTATTCAATATATTATTATGTTAATGTTGTTCTCAGTTTTTGCATAGCAAAAACTAGACAACCTATACGAATTTTTCTCTAAAAATTGCTATTCTTGGTTACTCTAATGCACATTTCTCAAGGGAAAATCGTGCCTTGTATATTCTATAAGGTTTGTTGTTGTTTTAGTCGTTTTCTTTTTGTTTTTGTGTTCATTTTGATCTTGTTTTTGTGTCTCTTCTTCTTAAAATCGGGTTTTGGACGCCTTATAGCAAGTTGGAAACTCTCAAATTCTAAATTGCAAGTGACATTTCTACTTGCAATCAGCCCCTCAAAACCCGATTTTCTTTTATGTGCTTTTTAAGTTTCTTTTTATCTTTTATTATTTACTTGCATTAGGGGTCTTTAAACCCGATCTGCAAGTGAATACCTTTTTAGTCTTTATATTTTTTTGTTAACTTGTAATGGGGGTCTCAAGGCCCGAATTACAAGTTCACTTTTATGTCTTTTTATTATTTTCATTTCACTTGCACTGGGGGTCTTAAAACCCGACCAACAAGTGAAAGCCTTTGGTCTTTTTATAAAATCGATGTAACTTGTAAAGGGGGTCTTGAAACCTGAATTACAAGTTAGACACTTTAAAATACCTTTTGTTCACTTGCTTTGGGCGTCCTAAAGCCCGACTTGCAAGTTGAGAGGCTTTAAATTACTTTTTTTGACTTACATTTCACTTGTAAAGCGGATCTTAAGACCCGACCTACAAGTCACAAGACTCAAACGTGTTCATTACTTTCAATCGGGCCTTTGGGACGCGATTACAAGTTCGCCTATGTGCCTTATTTTGAAAAAGCGACTTGTTTTTGTCTATGAAAGGCCCGACCCTTTTCAAGCTACTTGCATTGGTCTTCAAAAAGCCCGATTCTTAGCTTGTAAATCGAGTTCTCATTGGAGCATGCATTCTTGTTTGAGAAACCTGATTTTGACTTAGTCTTGGCCGTTCCTTTCCTCATGGCGTGTTGTTCTTCCTTTGTTCCTGCGTTTCTTAGGGAGAGAATTGAATGTCCAACTGATAGTGTTTGAAGAGGAGTCTCTATCTCACTTTATCTATAAGTGTCGATTGCAACTCAAAGGTTTTCATTTTTAGTTTTTCAGCTGTGCGTTTTTACTCTCTTCAAGGTACGTTTTCATTTTTGATCTTTGTTTTGTTTTTTTCTTCTGTTTTCTATTTTCAGTTTCTTCTTAGTCAAGATTATGATGCATTTTTGAAATGCATTGATGGATATAAGATTTCATCTTTTGCTCCCTTGCAATCGGGTCCTCAAGACCCGACTGCAAGTAAATAATACATTCATTTACCTCGCCTTCACTTGCAAATCCATTTACCTACCTTCCATTCGCCCATTCAAAGCCACCTCATTCTATGTATCATGTCTACACTACTTGTAATCGGGTTCTCAAGACCCGACTACAAGTGCTCATCAATAAAAAAAACACATTTCACTTGCAATCGGGTCTCCAAGACCCGATTACAAGTCAAACTTGTAAGTGGTCTTCTCAGATCCGATTTTCAATCATTGTCCAAAGAACATTCACCAGACATCTTTGTATCATGACCAATATCATAAGTACAAAACCTAAGCTAGTCTTGATGAGATTTCTAGTTTCTTAGATTCTAATATCATGGAATCATCTATAGCTTCTGAAGATGTTCTTACTCTTCTAAATTTTCATCACAGTATTTCAGATTCTTGTTCGATGACAGAAGAGCCAGTATCGCCTCCAAACAAAAAGATGAAGGCTAAATATGATAAATATTTGAATGAGATCGCTCCCTCTCTGGTAGTTTCTCTCATTGATGAGATTAGAGACACAAAGATCGGGCATGTCGATATGTCTGAGTTCTTGGAAAGAACGGTGAACCCATCGACTCATGATATGCAGTTGCTTCTCAGTAGTCATATTCATTTAGGCTCTTCATTTCCAGTGGCTGCTTTAGAACCAGAATTTGTGCTTGCATGTGCTGCTCATTTTGATGGTGAAATAAGGACAATCAAGGATAATGATGGAAACATCATAATAAGTTTAGAAGCTGAAACAATTGATAAAATCTTCAAAGTACCTGCTGCTCCTTTATATGTTGATATCACAATGAAAAGTGTTATAGATCATTACAAACAAAGAAAAGCAGATTGCAATAGACACATCAGTGCTAAATGGTTGAAAACTCCTTGAACTTGCTTTACCAGATGGCCCAAGTTGTATCGTTCTGAATTCATTGAGGAGATAGGTGATATGATTACACTTCTCAGCAGATTAGCAGGACTGAAATATTCTAATGTATTTGAAACATGGATGTAAAAGTATATCGTGGTTATGAGGAAAGGCCAGTCTCATGTTTTCTGGGGAGAATTTATCAATGATAATTTGTGTAAACAATTAGCACAAGTCCATACTACCTACACCTTTTATATGAATTCTTACTTAATGTATATTGCTGCATCACTCAGACAGTTTCCTGGTCTTACTACCAAAGGGAATAGATCATTGGTGCTAGTATGGGAATATTATGATCAGCTAACTCTAATGCCCAAAAGGCATCATTACAGAAGAGTATAGGATGCTTTCTTTGGTCACTTTATGTGTTTTTTTGACAAAACACTCAAGATAAGAAGAGTTTCTGAAGCAGCTTGGGAAAAAGTGAATGAGTATGGTTGTTTGTTTCTGCAGTTCCCTACTTTCACTTACATGAGAGTTGGATGTTTTGAGGAACAACCATACATGTTACCTCGATATCCTACTCACAAAATTCTTTTGATGGAGTTAGCAAGACAGCTGATGGCGATACATGCTGTACAACTTGCTAACCATAAGTTGGGTATTACTATCTCTTCACACAATCCATTACAGATTGGCCGATATTCCATAAACACTTCCCAAAAAGCCAAAGCAATGGAGGGTGGACTTCAAGAAATCAAGTTGAAGAAGTTCATTGCTAGAAAAGATTTTGATTATCGTGGGATGAAGGATAAAATCAAAAGGGTCTTCACTCATGTTCATCGCCTTGAAGATATTTGGGTTGATCTTCGTACTGAAGAAGACATAAGAAAGATGGATTATAGCAGACTCACTTTGGAGCAAATTGTAGACCTTAACTTAACTAGGATTCTTGAAGGAATGGTGGATGATGGGAAGATCTTGGATCTAGAGTACATTGAACAAAAAGTTGCAAAAACTCCTTTCCCATCCCCACAATGGTCTAAAAATGAGTGTGATTCCATCCTTGACCGTTTTTAGCCCATCCTTGCTAATACCAATGCTTGGTTGAAATATAACAATGTCAAGACTATTAAAATCAAAGATGAAATGGGAAATGATTTGGCTGGTCCAGTTGGACAAAGATTCGAAATCAGAGATAAGACTAACGAAGGAGCTTCTTCTTCTGGCACAAGAATCAAGCTAAGGGTCAGCAGAGCTTTGGTAATTCCTCCACTAGAAGTGTCAACTAAAGGGAAAGAGACATCACAAGTGCAAGTACAGGTGGTTAATAATGAAGATGATACTTATGAAGAAAATACAGCAGAATCACCTCCTTTAGAAGTTTTAGATTCTTCTTATACAGTCATCCCTCAAATACCCATGGATATTGATACAAATGTATTTGTAAATCCTGTAGAATTAAGAACAGCTGCTGGTACTAGTATGGAGATTCCCATTGGAACTTTTCATGAAGATTTGGAGAGAATTTTTTATGATAATCCTTCTTATGTGACCACTTCCAGCATTCCTCTATCTGAGATTGATACTTCTACCTTGAATTTTGATAAGTTTATGACAGAGGTAAATCATGTACAGTCGTCTCAGCACATGCCCGTTGCAATTCAAACCAATACTTCTCCTAAGGTGACAACTATGGTGTAGGTAGAGCTAGTTTGTTCAAAAATCATAGTTGTTGTCTCTAATGTAAGCTCATTAGAATTACCCCCATGGCTGAGTTCAGTTACGCCCAAAAGGAAAAAATAGGAAATCTCTCCTGATGTATTTGATTTCCAACAAATTACAAAACCTAAATCCAGGGCTTCCAAGAAGGCAAAGAAGGTCTCACGGGTGGTGATAGATGAAAATAAAATGAGATATGCAGAAATAACTGAGCCATTGGTTGAGAAGCCACCTGAAGAAATGCAACTATCAGATTACAAACTCACTAAAGTTGAGCTTGGCAAATAGACACATTCTGGTTTTATGCATGATGCCACAGATTTGGTAGCTTCATTGGTTCAGAGATATGATGAATTACTAGCAAAGAAAAGTGAGCTTAAAGAGAAGAATTCACAGCTCATCTCAGTGATTTAGAAAATAACAAAATCTTCAGAGCAAGTTAATCCATTAACTTCCTTTACCTCTTAAGAATTAGTCAAAAAATTGGAAAAGATTGCACAAAAGGCAAGAACAGTTGATTCTTGGGCAGCTCAACTAATTGATCGAAGTATACCAGTGATTGAAAAACATTACATATTTTGGGTACTGTCAAGGTAGCAAGAGTTTAGATGAATCAGACTTTGGAAGCTTTCAAGCAAAGTCTTAATTCACTCAGAAAAGATTTAAAAATATGGCATGAAATGGATCAAGTTAAGCTAGAGATTCTACGCAACAATTTAATAATTCCAAGCAGAGAAAAATATGTAGAATTTGAAGAACTCATGACAAACAAGTCATTGGTTATTGAAGATCTCATCAAAGATGTTCAGGCTACACTAGAGATGAGTGATGAGGTTGAACAGGATATGCTTTCTAGTTTTGAGAAAATGTCTTGCAGGGTCCTAAATCACGAAGGAGAGTTACTTGCAGCTGATGTGATTACTACTGAGATAGCAGCAAATCTTCGTCAAGAACTAGAATCAAAACAGTTTAACATGGATTCAATTCATAAATTTGTTAATCATCGAATGATCCTTGATAAGATGCAAACTTTCCATGAAGAACATAAAGAAGCAACAATAAGATATTTTGATGTGATCCTTAAGACTGTTGTGGTTGCCAAGAACACACTAGGTCCCGATCCAGATGAGTTGCAGGAAATTATCAGCAAATTTCAGTCTTTCAAAGCTAGGACTGAAATGGAATAAAACTTTATCTTTATGAATTTTTGTTTTCGACAAGTTACATGTAAAAGCAAATTTTGTCATTACAAGTGTTCCTTTTACTTGTATTTTTGTAAAATGTAATTACATGTGATTACATTACAAGTCAAAACACAATAGGACTTGTAATGTTGAATAAGTCAATTGTAGTTAGTTAGTGGTTGAGAGAATTTCTCAAGTTGGTTGGGATCCTCCCACTTTTTTCTCAAGGCTTCTCTCCTATAAATACTTGAGAGGGTCTATTGTAATTATCATCTTTTTGGCAATAGAGAGAACTTTGCAGAAATTTACAGCAAAGAGACTTTGTGCTTTGTGTATGTAAACTTGATTTTTAAGCAATACAAAGAAGGCATATAAGATTTCAGACTTTGTGTTGAATCTTATTGCATGTTATTACTGTGTTCTTATGTCATAGTGGTACATTATTCTAAGTTTTTCTTGTGATATTGTGGAGCTATTGTGAAAGGATTTTGATATAATTTCTTGCAGACTTTGTGCTACAAGTTTGAAAGATTGAATTAATTTGATTTGTGATTAAGAGTTTGAAAGAATTATAGGTCTTTGTGCTTATAGTAATTTCCATATAAAGTGATTTGTAAGTACATCGTATTTTCAAACTTTGAGCTGAAATATATTGTACTTTGTTCTTAGATTATCATTCTAAAAAGGTAGATAGGATTTCAAATACTCAAGACTTTGTCCTTGGAGATTGTTTTCCTGTTCCGGAGGAGGTGACGGAAGTCTTTGTGCTATCAGGAAACTTTATTCCCTCTCCTATTTACATTTCAAGCTGCTGTAATAGTTTAAAGGTTATTGTCAATTTTCTGAGAGGAGAAAAGAATATAATCTTTCCTGAAAAAAGAGGAAAGGTTGCTGTACCACCCATATTAGTCTAAATTAGTTAATAGAAAAGGGGGAGCCTTCCCTAAATTAGGAGAGTATCATACTCACACACTGTGGCTAAAACCACAATTTTTGTATAATCTCCAGGTATACAAAATTTTCACCCAACAGTTAACTAGAGTTATTTATTATGAATCAGTTAAATTAATATGCAAGTGGGTTATTAGACTTGTGTAAAGGGCATATAGAAATTAATTAAAAGAGGAGTGGATGGTTGGTACTTAGTATGTGGGAGTTGGAAACTCTAAATGTCTTTAGAAAATGTTTATCCTATTAATATAGGCTTCTCTTATGTAAATACACATTCAAAAATAGAAATCATTCCTTGTTGGAGGTGCTATAGTTAATCTGGATTTGTTGACAAGGGCTTCCAATGATAAACTCACAGAAGTCCTCCCTGCTGAATTACCACTTCTATGGCATATTTTAATTTGTGCTGCAGCATTTAGAAGTTATAACCTGTGTGATTACAGATCATGGGTGTTAATAAAAGAAACATTTGTTGCAACTTCTACCTAGCTTCAACGCCCTTAGTTTGGTTCCGGGAACATCTGAATTCTGTATGTTGATTTTGAGAGTGTAATGTCCCCTTCTAGTTGACATCTCTTAGTACTTGAGATTAGCCTATTATGTGGCCCTCGTAGGCTAATATGGAGGATAGAGGGTCTTGTTGAGGCATGGCTTGGCTTCAGTTATCAGAATTATTTAGTTTGGCTTTCGTACAGGGTCTTTTGGACATCATTTGCTTGACTTACTATTTTTAGTAAGTGGAGGCACTCAGCGGAGCACCCCTGCTATTTTTAGCAGTATGGTCTGGTCATATGCAGATTTAGTCACTTATCATCCGGCTTCAGACGGTTTGTCATTTGAACTTATATTGAGAGAGATATTAATATTTATTTGCCAAAATAAATATTAATTTAATTGAAGCTTATATTATAAAGTTATAATGTAATTTAATATTATAACTTAAGTGACTTATTGAAGGGGTCGACCATCATGAAGAAGGGGCCACTTTTTAATTAATTATTATAATTAAAAGGGTGTCCAAACTATTGAAAAATTAAAAGTGGAATTCAAGTTTATTTTAAATGATGCTTTTTGAAGGAAATCGACTTGCTGAGGAGATATAAGGTTTTCTTTTGAAGAAATTGATCATTATGCATATGAGAATCGATTTTAGCCATTTCCTTCTTTAGAGAACAAAGCCAAGGGTTTTAGTTTTCTTCTGCATTGGAGAACGAGTCATCTTCAGTGTTTGCGGTTCAGAGGCTGTGAAATATCAGCTGATTTATTGCCTGTCAATGGAAGAGCTTCATTTAGAAGTTATTACAGAGATTATTGTGAAGTTATTATTCAGGGTTTGTCTCGATATTCGTCAGGACAAGTGATATCTTGAGCGGCTGGGTTTATTTCTTTGTTTGGCACATTATTCAAGGTGGTACGGACTTCATAGTTGTTGGTACAGGCCATACTTGCTGCAGCAAAGGCCGTACTTTCTTCTCTGGGCAAAAACGCCTTGCTCTTTGGCAATTTGACTTCACCATTGTGGACGCCTATCCCTCTGGAGGCATTTGCAACCTTCTGGCGGAGGGAGAAGTCTGTGTTTTGGATGGGCCGTACTTTTTATGCCTTCTACAGGTGACTGCAAACAAAAATCAGGTTTTTAAATATTACATTTTGCTTTGCCTTTTTGTCTGCATGTCAAAGATTCATCATTGTAATCATCTAGAAAGAATAATAAATTCATGTGCTATCGATTCAGAAGTCTATTTTCTTCAGTATTTACTTTCTAGTATTTATTAAGGGTTTTAGAAGCATTTTCTTTCAAAATCGCACCATTCTCTTATTTAGCAAAAACCACAAAAAAAAATCAAAACAAAGAAAAAACAAGCAAAAACAATCAGTTCTGCAATCGAGAGAAAACAAGTTTCTACAGTGGTATCAGAGCGGTTTCCTGCCATCCTGAGGGTTTGGGATTCATATGCAGCCACAGGAGGTTGGGCCTCACAGATATTACACTCACATGAGAGCTTTGTTTGACAGGGAACGAGAATTGAACAGGAAGCCGGGTACCATGGCTGACAGAGCAAAGATTCCTCGAGATCCTCGGGATGAAGATGCAGAGGTTAGACAGACTCTTAGAGATTTATGGACAGGTTAGCAGCAGGTAGCTGATGTATTACAATAGTTGACCACGGTGATACAGAGGATTGGTTCGCCTAGGAGACCATCACCATGTCGTGATGAAGACAGGAGTGATGCAGGTTCACAGAGGATACCCAGGACTGTTTCATGGACAGCAGATAGGCCTACCCGCCCTACTTTTGTGAGACAGGAGCCTGATGAGGCTATTGCAGATGAGGAGCCTGAGGGAGTGTTCGTTGATACTCTTATGGCAGCGAACGATGAGTGGGAGTTATTGACCCCAGAGGTCAGAGAGAGACTTACTTTTGACAGGTTTCTCACACAGAGGAGAGAGCATTACAGGAACAAGCAGGATAGGAGGCCTAGACATTAGAATAGTGACCTGAAGCACGCCACAAACAGGCTCACTTTAGCTATGTTTGACGGCAGCGGTAAGGTTACAGCTCAGGCTTGGATCAGTAAGCTGGATACCTGTTGACGTGGTTTTTGCGACTACACCAACACAGAATAAAGTTGCCAATGGCTACCCTATCCTCTCTTGAACAAAGTTTCCTGCATGCTAAGATTGCGAGATAGATCATACATTTGACTCCAAGGTTCCTTGAGTGCGAATAGTCTCAGTTGGCTTGATGTGATATTGCTGGTATTTCAAGGGGACTTACACAATTGTTCGACAGTTGACAGTAGACAGCGGACTAAGGGCTTTCGTGTAATTAAAATGATTTGGCAAGTGAGCACAAGTTTCCTAATCTTAACCAGAAGTGGACTGAAATTAAATGAGTGTAGGGCCTAAGAAGTTTATGTTCTATTCTAAATGCAAGATATGTGGAGCTCGACTTCAGCAGACTTCAACCGGATATCACCTAGCCTCGCATCAGACAGCTTCAGCAAAATCGGTGCAATCTTCAGGGGAGTAACAAAGAATATTCAAATTATAATTCAACATACATGTACCATCATAACGATGCATACAAGCATACGAATCACAATCGAAGTTAAGTTTGAAATGATGTCCAGTTGACCACGCAAGGCAAACTCACCGTCAGCGAGTCGCTAGTGGTATGGATAAAGAGAAGCTACGTCGATCAAACACCACAAATCCAAAGTAAACTACTTGCATGAACTGAAAACTACACTACTTTATGCTACTTGAAGTTGAAGGGATGAAGAAATCTTGCTAGCTACTTATAACAAAGATGAATTCACCATTCAATGAAAAATCTTTTATTACAATAGTTTTTCGCAACAATCTCTTACAAAGTTTTCAAAGGAAAACTTTCCTTCTTCAAACTATGCTATGCTAAGATATTACAACTAAAGTGCCTCTGCTCTACTCTCTAGTTTGATCTCTAAGCTCTACCTCTACTTCTAATGAGATACAAATGAGGGGGACTCCCCCATTTATAGATGGCCAAGTCCAACGGACGGCTCAGATTACAATCGGCTGGATGGCCCAGATTGTGCCACCTCAGCCCTAAACAAGATTCGCCCTAAAAACCGCCATAAAGAGGAGTGAGGTAATAAATGAGCCATAATGTCCATCATCCTTCTAGAAGATTCCATCTTTGAAACGCGTTCACACTGTTCTTGATTTTCTTCTTGACGTTGTTCTTCAACTTTGCTCGAGCTTCCATTCTTTTCTCCATCTTGAGTTTTATAAACATTTCTTCTTTGTCACTAAGTCTCAACACTTAGCCATTTTTCGCAACTTTTCTTCCTTCAAGTTTGAAATGTAATCGTGGAGTACTTGCTTCATCCTCCTAAGTCATTGTCGTTTGGTCTCGACGTTTCTCCTACAAAATAAGCAAGGAGAAGAGTATTAGAACACTTCATAACATAAATTCACTCTACTTACCTGATTTTCACGCTCTAACTTCCAAGCGTTCATCGCCTTCACTAGCCAACTTTTGCCTTCTTCACGATTCTTCATGCCTTAGACAAATTTCAACTTCCTGAGGGCGCATTTTAGAGATGCATTTTAAGATCATCTTTTGAAGGTGTTAACTTCAACTGCATCTTCTTCAAGAAATTTATTCCACCAGCTGAAGCGTTAACAATTTTGATTTCATTCATCTCCGGCTCAGGAAGATTATCTTCACGAAGAATTTGAGCAAATTCACCTAGGCAGTTCCTTTCAAATTCATCGTCTGGAGGATTTTACCTTGAAAACACATTTTCTTCACTTTGCCTTAGAAAATTTAAAATTTCCCTTAGGAAAATTCATAATTTGAGCATCGATCAAATTCTTCATGCTGAAGGCCCCAACGAACTGTGGAAGACTTCAAAATCCATTCCTCATCGCAAACGTCCAGTACCCAGAAGAAAATTTTCTTCAGAACATGTCGAATTCATGGGTACACAACGAACGGGTTCATTTAATTTTCTTGAATTTTGAACCTTGGAAAAATAATTCTTTTAAACAAATTTAATCCCGTTCTTCACATCTGTGAACATTTCTTGTTGCTCTGACCTGGAAATATTTTTGTTGACCCTGTGCAGCTGGCATCATCGGACTTCTTCACTGGCAATCCTACTCGTGCTCTAGGAAATTTCATCGCTATTTCAACTTGGGCGTATTTCTCCTAAGGAAAATTTCCTTGCCTTAGAAATTTTTTTTTAATCACTCAGCACTTTTGAAAATTTTGCCTTAGAAAATTTTACTTCAACTTCGTTCACCTTGCCTGTGAGGAAAATTTTATTTCATCCATGCTCATTGGCCAGTGGTGGGAAATTTTATCAACTTCACTTAAAAAAATCTTCTTGAAGGCACATCATACTTAACATGTTTTATTTTTCATTTGGCAATTTCCAACGCCTAGGCATGTTTTATTTTTTTACTTAGCAATATCATGTTGCACTTGGCGCATTTAGCACTTAGAAGAGGACACTTTCATTTAAAACTTCAACGCCTTAGCAACATTCACCCTTTATTCTTATCAACTTGGGCGCATTTCCTTAGTCATGAAGGATAAAACATTTTCAACGCCATCTTGACTTGTTTTCATACTTGTGATGGGCGCATCTTGAAGTGTCAAGTGGATGGGCGCATATGACAGGATGTAAAGGATGAAACTTCCAACACCTTAGTGACCTTTGGGCTTCCTTCTTTTGTCCTCATGTGGCCTTACTTGGGCGCATTTAGGCATGTAAGGTGGATGAACATCTTTGACTTTCCCTTGACTTTTTCTAGCTTATTCTTGCATGGGCGCATTTTGCCATAGGAGGAGGATAAGCATTTCATACTTAGAAATTTTTTTGCATGCCACTACCTTGAGCTGGGCGCATTTTTCCATGGGTGAAGGACGAACTTTGTTGACCTCCTTGACTTTCTTGAGAAGTGGGCGCATTTTGCCATGTGAGGAGGATGAAACATGTTAGAAACTTTTTCAAACACCTTGAATACTTGCTAGGTGCATTTGGAGGTGGCAGGAAGATTTAGCTATGCCTTAGAATTTTTTTAAACTTTCTCCATTCTCCTTTGGGCGCATTTCAAGGCATGAGCAGGACGAGACTCAACACTTAGAAATTTTTCATTTCATGCCTGTGAAGAGGGCGTATTTCACCAAGGCAGGAGGATATTTGAACACTTAAAAGCTTTTCTTACTCTCCAGCTGAAGTGGGCGCATTTCCTGGGTGCTGCAGGATGAAATTCATGCCTTAGCCATTTTTTCTTCGTCTTCGCCAGTTCCTCCATGCCTGCTATTTATAGTAAGTCCTCCAATTCTTGCATCTCTAAAGCTTAGAATGATTTGAAATTTTGAACACTGGATCTTCACGACCTTGTTACCCTGTTGAGACTACTATTTCGGGTTGGCCTGCTATTTTTAGCCCATTTCTAAAGGTAGTTTACTATTTATAGCAACTGCTCGTTTCTGATACCTCCACAACTTCGTTCGATTTGAAATTTGAATGACGTGCTCCTCACCACGTGACCTGCCTGTTGACATTGGCGCCTGCTGCTGATTTGCTATTTTTAGCCTGTTTCCAAAATGACTTACTATAAATAGTAAGTGCTCCATTTGTCTTCAAATTTTACCAGCAGATAGCTTGAAGGATGCTGATCGCGGTGGTTTACACCGGTTTTTGGAAATTCTGACTTTTTACCCCTCTTTTCAGGCCCCGAAGCTGGAAACCCTAATTTGTTGTGCATGCATATCAAATGATCTATGTTTGTCCTCGTTTCTGTTGCATTGCGATCAACTCGTGATTCTGAAGTGCTGGGAGGCGGCTGCCGGGATGCACCTGCTAAAAATAGTAAGTTCCTAAATGAGTGATGATCTCCATTTGCATGTCATATCATTGCGAAGCTCTCGAAAAACCCATAAGGAATATGCAGACATGCAAAGAAAACCCTGACATGCAAACCCTAAAAATAGCCTTTGAAGGTTGAACTCTGAAAGTTGTCATCTTGCTTTGCATGTTACACCATTGCGAAGGTCTCTGAAAACCCAGAAGGAATCCTTAGACATGCATCGGAAAACTCTGCATATAACCCCTGAAATTTGCTCTGGAAGCTGGACTGCTAAAAATAGTAAGTGGTCTGTTTCAGCTCAAACTTTGCACGTGAGCAGCTTGATGTGTCCTGAATGCAGTGTGACCGTTAAAACTTTGAAAGTGTCGAGAAAATGTTCCAAATTTCACACTTACTAAAAATAGTAAGTAGCCGGAATCCAATGAAACTTAGCTGAGAACTTGCTGAAAGCACACTGACATCAATGTTAGTCTCAATTTTCAATTTATTCACTACATTTGGTTTCAAATTGACCAGAAAAGTACAAACCCTAATTCTACAGACTTGGTCAAATTTCACGTTTAGGCTCACAGGCGGGAACGTCCCCGAAAAGGCAAACAACAGAAAGAGAGGGAGAGAGACAAAACCAAAGCCAAAAGACCAGAATGGAGCAAAAATTAGGGGTCCCCATCTTGAATGGGGCGATGTGTGAAAAGGTCACAACAATACCTTCCTTACATTGCGTCCCATGGCTGAGGAGGATGCTATTAGATATGCTACTTTGCATCTTGAGGGGGCAACTTTTGACTGGTGGCATCATGGGATGGTGACACTCCAGCATGATCGTATCACCACTTACCAGGAGTTCGTGGACAGATTGGTGGGACAGTTCGACAAGAAGGATCCTGAGACTTACTTCAGAGATTTGGCCCAGTTGAGACAGGTTGGTAGGTTGGAGGCCTACATAGGAGACTTCCAGTGGTTATCCGTGATGGTTCCCAACATATCAGAGAGGCGTTTAGTTGTGCTCTTCGTGGAGGGATTGTTGGAGCCATTGAGAGGTTGGATCAAAGCATTTGATCCTCTTTAACTACAGGAAGCAATGAAGAAGGTACACAGCATGGAACTTGCAACTCCATCGAGCAAGTTCAATTCCAAGAGTACTTCGTCATTTAAGGACAACAAGGGATTCAATAAAAATAGAGAGAAATCTGATTTTAAGAGTGATTCAAAGGGAAAATCAGTAGCACCCTTGGATCGTGAGACTCTTAATGATTTGCGCAGGAAGAAGCTTTGCTTCTACTGCAAGGGTCTTGTTGTGACCTTTTCACACATCGCCCCATTCAAAACGGGGACCCCCTAATTTTCGCTCCATTCTGGTCTTTTGGCTTGGTTTTTTCTCTCTCTCTCTCTCTCTCTCTCTCTCTCTCTCTCTCTCTTTCCGTCTCTTTTCTGTCTGCCTTTCCGGGGATTGTGCCTGTCATTGAGCTCAAACGTGAATTTTGGCCAAGTCTGGATTAGGTTTTGTACTTTCTTGGTCAGTTTGAGGTCAAGCAAGGTGAATAAATTGATAATAAAGACTAACATTGTTGTCAGTATGCTTCCTGCAGGCTCTCAGCAAAATTTCATCAAATTCCGGCTACGTACTATTTTTAGTAAGTGCGCAATTCAGGGCATTCCGTCAACACTTTTTGAAATTGCGACAATCACACTGCATTCAGAACACCTCAAGCTGCTCGTGTGCAAAATTCGAGCTGAAACGGACAACTTGCTATTTTTAGCAGTCCAGCTTTCGGAGCAGATTTCAGGGCTTAAATGAAGAGTTTTTCAATGCATGTCTGGAGATTCCTTCTGGGTTTTCAGAGACCTTTGCGACAGTATAACATGCAAAGTGAGATAACGACTTTCGGAGTTCAGCCTTCAGAGGCTATTTTTAGGGTTTGCATGTCAGGGTTTTCTTTGCATGTCTGCATATTCCTTATGGGTTTTAGAGAGCCGCTTAATGGTGTGACATGCAAAAGCGGGATGTCGCTCATTTGGGGAACTTACTATTTTACTTGAGTGCATCAGAGCGGCCGCCTCCGACGCGAGAATCCGCGAGCTGATCGCAATGCTGCTTGAAAGCGAGGACAAAATGAAGATCATTTGTTGATATGCATCTGCGAACAAATTAGGGTTTCTGCCGAGGGACGAGAGGGGTAAAAGTCGAGAATTTTTCGAAAAGCCGGTGTAAACCACAGCGGTGACATCCTTCTTAAACTATCTGGCGGTAAATTTGAACTCAAGCGAAGCTTACTGTTATAGTAAGTCATTTTTGGAAACGGGCTAAAATAACAAATCAGTTGTATCGCCGAACCATTGGCGAGATCCGCGGTGGTAGAGAACGATCATTAATTTCAAATCAAATGGAGTTGTGGAATGCTCGGAATAGCGATTACTATTTATAACAAATGCAACTTAGAAATGGGCTCAAAATAGCGGAGCCAACCAGTAACAATGTCAGCGGACCAACAAAGATTAGGTGAGGATCCGGTAGTTCAAATTTCAAATCGTCCCCAACTCGAGATCTAAGAGATGAAACTTTATAATATAACGAACATGAATACGCTTAACAAAAAGATGAAAAAAAAAAAATGGCTAAGTATTGGACTTCATCCTGCAGCTACCTGAAAATGCGCCCTCAAGCACAAGATGTTAAATTTTTTTTCTAACTTAGGAGTTCATCCTTCACCCATGGCCAAATGCGCCCAAGTTGGTGGAGAAGCATGAAAATTTTTCTAAGTCCAAAACTTGTCCTCCTGCCTAGCCCAAATGTGCCCATGCAGCATGAAGGTCAAAAAGGTCAAAGTTTTTCATCCTGCAGCCATAGCTAAATGCGCCCAACTCAAGGTAGAAGCATGAAAAAATTCTAAGTATAAAACTCGTCCACCTCCTAGGCTAAAATGCACCCATGCAACAGAAGGTCAAGGAAAGTCAAAGTTTTTCATCCTCCTCACCCATCAAAATGCACCCACATTGAGAGAGTTGACAGCAAAAAAATTTCTAAGGCATGGAAATATCCTCCACCACCCCCCAAATGCGCCCATCCTTCATGCATGGCAAAATGCGCCCAAAAAGAAAGAAGTCAAAGGAGTCGACATGTTTCATCCTCCTCCTAGGCCAAAATGCGCCCAAAAGCAGGCATGTAAGGACAAAAGAAAGGGAGATGAAGAGTCACATGCAAGGCGTTGGAAATTTAAAATTCTTCTCACCCTCTAATATGCGCCCATCCTCCTCCTAGGCTCAAATGCGCCCAAATGGGGCCATGTGAAGACAAAAACGGGGAAGTCCAAGAGTCATCCTTCATGCATGTCAATATGTGCCCAAGTTGAAGAGAGTAAAAGTGAATGTAAGGTGGCAAACAAGGTAAAAGTGAAGATGAGAGATGAAATATGCTAGGCGTGGTCAATATTCTTCTTCAAGTGTCATATGCGCCTAGGGTGGTGAAGTGAAAACAAAGTTGCTAGGCGTTGAAAGTGTTAGGTGTTGAATTTTTTTCCAAAGACAAGATGAATATCCTTCACCAAGTTAGATATGCGCCCAAGGTGTTGATGAATATTGCTAAGGTGTTGGAGTTTTAAATAAAAATGTCTTTCAAGTGTGAAATAAAATGCAAGGTGGTGAATGAAAGATAAAATATGCTAGGCGCCTTCATGAAAATTTTCCAAGTGAAGTTGATAAATTTCCACCACTGGCAAATACGTATTGGATGAAATAATTTTTTTTCTCACAGGCAAGGTGAACAAAGTTAAAAAAAATAAAAATTTCTAAGGCAAAATTTTCAAAGTGGTTCAAAATTTTTCTAAGGCAAAATATTTTCTTCCTTACAAAATACGCCTAGACTCTAGGGTGATGAAATTCTTCTTGAAGCACGAGCAAATTTTCCAGAGATGAAGTCAGAAGATGTTGGCATTGCAGGATGAGTTAAAATTTTCGAGTCAAAGCAACAGGATGATCACAAAGATGAAGAACGGATTTAAATTGATTGAATAATATTTTTCTAAGGTTCAAAATTTAAAAATTCAATGAACCCGTTCGTTGTGTACCCATGGATTCATCGCATTTCAGAGAAAATTTTCTTCTGGTTATTGGATGTTTGTGATGAGGAGTGGATTTCTATGTCTTCCGCACTTCGCCAAGGCCTTCAGCATGAGGAATTTGATCAGTGCTCAAATTGTGAAATTTTCCTAAGGGAGAATTTAAAATTTTCTAAGGCAAAATGAATGAAATGTGTTTTCAAGATGAGTTTTTCTAGACAACGAATTTAAAGAGAATTGCTAGATATTTTTGATTGAATTCTTCGCTGGTGAATTTTCCAGAGCATCAGAGGTGATTAGAATATAAAATTTGCAAGACAGAACTTCGGCTGGCAGATGGAAATGGTTAAATTGATAAGTTTAAATTAAAATTTTTCGAAAGTGAATTTGAAAGATGCCAGTCAAAGTTGAACTTCTAGAAGAATGAGATTCCAGACAAGTGTGGAAAATGCCAGAGAGGGAAATTCAAATGAAGTAGTGGAAATTTAATTCACTGGCTAAACTTAGCCTTCTTCTAGAATTCGAATTT
>VDFB02089088.1:0-11805 GCA_007258455.2 Sequoia sempervirens
AGATTTTGTTAAGGGATTTATTGACGAGTATGTTGTAGAGCCTTTATACTCCCAAGCCTATTTCCAAAGAAGAGCTCTATCACAATTACACAATCACAATCAACCTCTCAACTTCGATTATCTACCACAACCTTCCATTTAATATCCAACACATCCCAGCCAAATCCTTCAGTGATCTTTACTAGGTTATTTGATATACTTAATCATTCTTCAAAAACAAGCATCAAATCTTAAAAAGTGCACCTTTCTGTAAAAAAAATTTGATTTCATTGATCTGAACTTCCCAATAGGATTCATAACATCCCTCTTCATCCTAGCCATAATCACAATTAGGAATATATTTGATCATATCATAAGATTTTCATCTTATCATATCCAAACACCATCATTTGCACACTTATTAAACTGTGATCTAAGTCTAGAAGAACATTTTGAAATCATATGCCTATTTTTACAAGATCTCAATACAATAAAATGAAAGAGGATATTCAACAAGAAGATCATACCCAAAGAACTCAAGAAGAAGGTAAGAGTAGCAATCCCTTTTATAGTGTGAGTCGTAATCCTCTTTTTAACATGGGTGAAAGAGAAAAAAAAATGTTCCCCTTCAACAGAGATATGAGGAGAACTCATGTAGATAGTGATGATGAACGAGATGAAGAAAAAAACCTTAGAGAGGCTGGGCAAGATCCCAAATTTCACAAAGCATTAGAACAGATCTTAGAATGCAACAAAGAGAAATATTTACTATATTTGGCTAACAAAGGAGCTAAATTTCCTCATAATTTTGATACTGAGAACTTAAAGAGAAGTCTTGATGAAACACTCTTGTCTAATCTTAGTGCCTTGTCTCAACAAATTAAAGCACTACAAGGACAAATTGAAGATCTACAAGGGGGAGCCACAACAAAGACATATGCTCTTGATGACATCTGTCCTTATCCTTTTGAGCGATGTCTCAACATGATTCCATTTCCCAAACATTGTGAAATCCCAAAGTTTGATAGTTATAATGGGAAATTGGATCCAATCGATCATATCAGAGACTTTCGAAATATGACTTTAGAGTTTTCTCATGAGGACACATATTTGATGCATTTATTTCCTAGGAGTCTTGGAGGCCAATCTATGGAATGGCTATCAAAAATCACACCACCTGTCAAGACATTTGAGGAATTGATTAATGAATTCATATCACAATATTCCTACAATATACAACATTAAATAACTATGATTGATCTTTGCAAGGCTAAACAGAAACCTGGTGAACCATTCATTACATTTCTTCAGAGATGGAGAAGATTGTTCGCTAGATACCCGTGTCATTTTCCTGAAAAGGAGAAGATCACCACTTTCATAAATAGCTTGGATCAAGAGATGAGCTATCTTCTTAATCTTCATTTTCCTCCCTCTTTTTAGAAATTGATTGAAAATGTCATCACCATTGAAAGTGCCTTGGTCGAGAGAGGGATAATAAAACTTGACAAGGACAATCCTAGCTCTTCAAATCACCACAACGACAAGTCTAAGTTTTGGAATCACAACAAAAATGTGGTAAATGATGGTTTTGTAGATGAAAATCATGTCTCGACTAAGCCATTTGTTTTTAGTACTCCAAATTCTCCTCACAACAATAACTATAACAATGTCAACTTGGTCACAAATCAAGGAAACAATCATCCTCCCCCGAGGAATAACGGGAATCAAAATTTTACTCACAATCAAGGGAATGCCAACGATCAAGGATACCTTGGAAATAACAACAATACCTTAGGAAATACCTCAAACAAAAATCTGCAATGATCTTCGTTCTTCTCTAGTAGAATAAATTTTACTCCACTAGGTCAATCTTTAGCATCTGCATTCAAAGAGTTGATGGCTAAAAATGTTCTTACTTTTCTGCCTCAACGCAACTTCGAACCCAGTGCGAAACCTCCATCATGGAATGATGCATACTTTTGTGACTATCATTGATGTAAGGGCCATCGCACAAATAATTTTCAAGCCTTGAAGAATGTAGTCCAAGATTTGATAGAAAATGGCACCATCACAATAGAAGGACACCAACAAACAAATGAAGATCAATCATAATGTTGGTCTCCTCCAGTTCATGAAAAAAGGGGAATCCTTCCTTCCATCGGTAAACAACAAAGGAAGGAAAAGAATGTAAACTGCGTCCAAGTGAGAATTACCATCTTAATATCTATGTAGTCTTACAATTAAATCTACATGATAAAGAAGAAATTATAATTAGCCAATTTGAGTTTGTCACCCCAAGCCATGCAAGTGGACAACGATCGTGACTCCCATTCTATCATTTTATTGAAAATGATGATGCAATTACTCACCCATCCATATAATGCTCCACTCTGGCATTGAGGTTTTGATCCAAACACCAGTCAAATATGCTCCATGATGGAGATATTTTAAAGATCTTCCAGCCTATGCTACGTAATTGGGGTGCATCTTAAGAAGAAACTGATTCCAAAGAATAAAGGAAAACAAGTGAAGGCATATGATCAAGAGGAATGTTCATTTGAAGGATTGGTTATTTTACAAATCTGAGTTGGCCCTATGGTGAAGGATGTGGTTTTCCAAGTCCTTGATCTCTCATTGGCTTATAATATTCTCTTTGGAAGACCTTGGATACATGAAATGCAAGCAGTGTCCTCTATATACCATCAATGCTTGAAATTCCCTCATGATGGAGTTGAAATCACCATACAAGGAGATCTTAATCCTTCCACACCTTGTCATAATCTCAATCCTAAAGCTGAAATCACCATTCCTAGAAAAAGTGAAGCACTACATACTCAAGCATGTGTTGATCCTGAATCTTCAAAAAAATCCACTTTATCCATTGCAATATCAAATTCTAAGGTCCAAATCCATGATATGGGAAATGGAGAATACCGTTTGGAAAATTTGCTAGTAAAAGATATTGCTACTATTGTTGAGAAGGGTCAGAGTTCTAATAATGATATTGAGAAAACTACAGAAGGAATACAAAAAGATGACTGTACTGAGATTGAAACCAATTGGGATCTTGATGATACACCTACCTATTCCATATCTACTACCACTCAATATTTTCATATCACTAATAATCCACTATTTGATCAAGACTTCTATGATAACCCACTCTTTGATTGATCCCTCTAAGGATATCCAACCATCATCCTTCCATTCCATTTTCCTTGGACTAGGATATTAATATCCTATTGTGGCCTCTACAAATCCATCTTTCCAAGTCGCTAAGGATGTGCAAACCTCCTTTGATGTTAGTCCTATCAAAAAGGATAGTCTTAAAGACTTTGTTGATGACATCACTAATCCTTCCATCACACCTACATCCATCCACCTTATAGACATGGATCAACAAATATCATTCAAAGAAAATATAAAGGAGGTAATTCAAGAATCAAAGGTCAAAGTGCCTTTTTCAAAGGGATGTCTAAAATCAAAAGAAAGCTTGCAAAGAAAGAAAGATCAAGAAAAGTCCCTTAGCTAATATAAAAAGCTATTGGAAAAATCAAAAACAAAGAAAGATCAAGAAAATTCCCTTAGCCAATATAAAAAGCTATTGGACAAAACAAACAAAAAAGAAAGATCCATACAAGTCCACTAGCCAAAATCAAAAGCTATTGCACAAATAAAAAATAAAAGTAAAAAATAAAAGCAAGCAAAATTTGGTCTCCAAACATGCCTCTCCCTCAAAAATCACTGGGGGCATCTATCAAGAAATAATGTGTTGATCTAAGGTTTTCATCCACCTCATTATCACTCATACCATATAGTCCTTTCCACCCATCCATGTTCACATACCCATGATATCATTACACCTCCATTGGTGATGTCTTTTGATGCGTCTTTGATGACAACCCCTTCACGTACTATAACTCATTGGTTGCTCAAGCTCCTTTTCAACTAACACCTCATGGACCACGTAGTGTGCACATTAGGGATCCTATCCTAGCCTCTTCCATTCGCTACATTTATCATCCTTCATACTTGCCACTCGTACTCCTCATTCCGATTAGGTCCTTTCATCCAGCACGATCATCCAAACAGGAGAGCGGCATCGTCAAGGTCTATGGATTTGGCATTTATCAATTCTATATCTAGCTTCAGAGTGCACAGAAAAAGTCCTAAAAAATAACCCAAAAAATAGTAGAAAAAGTCCTAAAAAAACCCAAAAATAGCAGAAAATGTCTTGAAGAAATCTATAAAAATTAGAAAATGTCCTGAAAAAATAAAAATTAAAATAAATAAATCATCGTAGGGTGAAAACCTGGCAACATGCAGTCTATTGATAAGAAAAATACAAAAAAATCAAAAAGAAATTAAAAAAATGCAATAAAAACAAATAGTGAAAATCTGACAAATAGTCGCTATTTGTAGCTCTCCATCTATTAGCTCGTGTTCTGCACTTAGCTTCTTAGCCTTCCTTTCATACGTCATTCTAGGGCCATAACAACATCATAATGCCATCATTTTCCTAGAGTGATAATTTCTTACCATGGCTTAATCATTGAACATATTCATTTTAGCAAGTTGTGCCAATACTAGGGGCAAATGTTGACATACTGGGGACAATCAACTTTCAGAGTTTACTGAAACAACTAGACAATGACATAACATCTGATCATGTGAACAAACAATCAAATCAGATGAACAACTATCCAATCATTGTTCCATATCACAGTTTTTAGCAAATTTCATATCATGACTTATATCTGGATGACCTCAAATCTTAATGAAACAGTGATGTTTGTTAAGATAAATATATCAAAATGTATCATTGATGACTATTCAAAATTTGCATCAAAAAGGTGGTTAATCTTTGTCTATTTATGCAATAAATACTCAGGTCATCTTGGTTCAATTATACCTTGATGCTTGTGTTCACTTGCTATATCAAAAATCATGAAGGTTGTACTTAGGTCATCATTGGTGCTAATTTCCCCTCTGATGCTTGTACATACTTCCAAAATTTTAAAACACTCTATGATGATTCAAGAAAGCTAACAACAGGCTCAACAAATAGTTAGTTTCATTTCGTTGCATTTCATTTAGATCATTGTACATAACTACATATTGGACTTGCATCAGAGTTTTAAACGACTGACCAATAACATCAACGATTGTCATGTCTCTTTGGACTAGTTGTGGAGGACATTCGGACATTTATCATCATTTCATATTAATTTTAATTTATCAAATCATTTCATTCATCATTTATCATTTCATTTATCACTTATCATTTCATATCATTTCATTCATCATTTATCATTTCATTTCACTTATCATTTCATATCATCTTCATTTATCATTTTCATTATCATTTCATTTTTCACTTATCATTTAATATCATTTAATCATCATTTCATATCATTTATTTATCATTTATCATTTCATTTCATCATCATTTTATATCATTTCATTTATCATTTATCATTTCATTTCATCATCATTTCATATCATTTATTTATCATTTATCATTTATCATTTCATTTCACTTATCACTTCATATCATTTTATTTTATCATTTTATCATTTCATTTCATTCATCATTTCATTTCATTTTCATTTATCATTATCATTATCATTTCATCATCATTTCATATTCATTTTCATTTATCATTATCATTTCATTACATTTATCATTATCATCTCATCATCATTTCATTACATTTATCATCATCATTTTATCTCATTATCATTTCATCTCATAAACATAAACATAAACATAAACATCCATTTTTCAGCACATCTATTCCTTGCATTTGAAAAATCCAAAAACAAACATTCCATGCATACATTCCATTTCCACATCATTTTTCATAAACATATCATATATCCCATAGCATATTTTCCTAATCACATCATAAGTCATCCACCTATGTGACATCATTAGTACACATAACAAATTGTCATCATCACATGAATCATCTTGCATATCATGTTAGTCATCAAATGAATAAAATACATATCAAAATCCATACTACATCATGTAGAAATACATGCATATCACATCATCACATCAAACACACACATCATCAAAACTCAGCGCCGCTGCATATCATCGCTCATCAAAAATACATACAAAATGTCCAATGTCCAATGAAACTAAATAGTATAGAGAGATACATGAGATATGATTAAAAAAAATGTAAATGCTCCACAAAAAAAAATGATATACATCAAATGATACTACAATAAATAACAGCTGGCTGGTGGACCCCCCTGATGGAGCTAGTCTAGAGGATGATGGCCTACCGCTACCCCCTACATCAAGATCCTGTCATGGCCCTGTGATCCCTCTACTATGTGTAGTCATCCATGATCTGCTCCTAGTCCTACTGTGGGACTGAGGGTAAGGCTCTTTGCGCTCAGGAGGACACAACTCATACCTAACCCAGTAGTACTCAGCCTCCCTGGCTATCTCAAATCCCTTTGAAATGGTCTCTCACAACAATACAATCTCAACGGTGCCCATGAGTCTTTGTGCCACACCCTCTGCCTCTACTACCCTTTGTTTGAAAGAATCCCTCTCTACTGGGCTACCCGTGGGTGCGGGGTAGGTGGTGGTGCCTATGACTATGATTGTGGCTACGCAAGCTGTGCCTGTAGCTATACTACCAAACTCTAAGCCTGAGTCAACTGGTTCTGCAACTGCGCCTACTGCCCCTGATGTGTTTGTACCTAGGCCTATAGGGTATCTATTTGCACCTATTGTGTTGTAGAGGAGACCCTAATCACTGTTTGTCCTCGGCCTCCGCATGCCCCGAGCATTGCCCAAGATATCGGTCCTCTGCCTCACTAGCCTCTACTCCTCCCCTCTACCATCTCCACCATCATCCCCATCACCATCATTTGAGCTCTCATCTCCATCTCCACTCTCCTCCTCCTCTCTCCCGCCCACTACCTGCTCCCCACCTACCACATCCTCCTGTCTCCTAACCCCTGGCTGTGGTGCCACCAAAATGGGAACCGACTCATCTGGACATGTAAACCATAGAAATGGGTGTGTGTGATAGTAAAAAAAGTACTTTGACATACCTATATCAACAATATCGGGCCTGCCATCCCATACCTCGGGTTGTAAAGCTATATACTCTATATACGCAACCTCATAAGAAATGTAGGGCCCCCATCCAGGCTCGTCCTTACATTGTCCATAGCGCGCCACGCCCTGAGGTATCCCCTATGTAAATCCAAACCGTCTTTGTACTTGCAATGCAAAAAAACTCTCTAGAATGAATTGAGTATGACCTATAAGAAATTGGGTTATACATACAAATGACATCTTGAACTGATCTGTATCCCACACCTCACAATCTGTGTATGACCTCCATATCACTGAATCCATATCATCCAGGGTCCATCTCTAGTACTCTAACTTTCCCAGCTTGGGCTGGACAAGTGCAATAGAATATGCATATACATATGGCCTACTTGGTGGCCTAACTCTTGGACACAGTGGTCTTGTCACAACAATATGCTCCCATTCCCAAATCTGGAGCAGGGTAACACCACATGACAAACTAGATGATCCTCTATACACCACCTAGTGCAAGTCATGATATAAATGAGCTAACATACAACTCCCTTAGGCATATCTCTATGGTTGAACCATCATCTGCTCGATGATGCTCCCCCACCCAACTGGTAGTCCCTTTGACCAGAGATCTAGACAAAGGAAACCTCCAATGAATGCACCCAACACTATAGGTAAGGCTGGATATCCCCTAAAGTCTTCCCATGACACCCAATACCCTGCTATATGAACATCACCATATACTCTCCTCAGTGCCTCTATACCACCTAGCTCCTTGTGGTCATAGAACACAAGGGCACCTACCACTGGGATCCCCAAAATCCTGTATACATCCTTTGGGGTCATCGTCATCTCACCCATCGGTAAATGAAAGGTATTGTGCTCAGAATGCTATCTCTCGGCTAGCATGGTCAACAGTCCCCTATTGACCTGAATAGGAGGCATCGACAACAATGGTCTCAACCCACATCGAACTATCAACTGCACATCTGCAAGTGTAAGATCTTGTATCTAATCCCAACCTACAGGGAAGCGCTCTCTAATCTAGAGGTTTTTGAAAACCTCCTATTTTTGGTCATCACAAGGACAATCAATCAAACTCATATCATCGACTCATATCAAAAAAAATCTATCTACTTCACATCATACATATCAGTGACCCATATGAATCAAATTCATATCAAGTGACCCATATCAGACTCTTATCAAGTGCATCATCACGTGAACCATATCAAGTGTTCTATCTCAGGGAATCATCATGAAATCAATGCAAAATATATCTATCGGAATATCAAATCACTCTACTCTATCATCATTTACTATTTGTCTTTCTTTTTCAGGAAATAAAATTTATCAACAATCAAATCATCATCCTATTTTTACTTCAGTCACAAATGCAAATATGTTTTCAATCACATCATCTACTATTTGTTTTCTATTGTAGAAAGTAGATTTATTAGAAGATATGTCAATCATCTACTTTTTGTTTTCTAAAAGCAAAGTTATCAGCAAATCGTAATGCAATCAATCATTCTACTCTTTGGAAACAAAGTTATCAGCTATCTACTCTTTGCTTTCTACTTTGGGAAACAAAATTATCAATTCATCATTTATCAGATTTGCTATTATTTTATCTATATCAACATGATGAAAATACAATTTATCTATCTATTGACCAAAGAAGCAATACATCATCGTTTTCATCATACAATGCATTTGGCCTAAAAGCGCTAAAACCCTAAATGCACTGAAGTTTCTCCCCAATGCATTAAAACCCTAGATGCGCCATCTTGTGCCCTGAAAGCACTAAATCAATTCCTCTATGCACTATTTCCCTATATGTGTTAAATCCCTAATAAAATGCACCATTTCATCTACTCGATGCACGAAAACCCTAAAAGTGCTATTATGTTTCCTATATGTGCTAATGCACCAAATTTGCTATAGGTATTGTAAAAGCGCTATTTCACCTATCGAATGCACTAATCTGTCTAAACCTTCAAAGCAGTAAACTATGCCCTAGATGCATTAAAAGAAACCTTATAAGTGTTATTTTATTCCCTAAAAGCGCTAAAACGGATTGTGAAAACCTAAATTCATGCCAAAATGCATAAAAAATTGACTGAAAACAAAAAATTTCAAAGTAAAATGGGTTGAATGGACTCACCGGTGGTCCATACGCAACTGGTCTCTGGTATCGGCGGGCCTGCTCGAATCTATGCCTATGATAAGGAATCTCCATCTCATCAAGTCACCATTAGAGCACAATCTCAATAAAGTCAAAAGGTGAAAATGACTTGCACTTTTTACCCTTTTATCTGCATCAATTAAATTATTGATCATCAGTATCCATCATCAAAGTGTCAGTCAATTAGTCAGGGAAAAATCCAAAGCAGTAACAAATTTCAAAGAGCCGAAATATTTTCTTTGAAGCAATGTGTTTCACACATCACTTCAAAGAGGGGAAAAATGTATATGCATAAAATTGGTCATGTCTAATTAATCCTGACACTTAATTAAATATTTATTATTTAATTAATCTCCTTGAAAGTCCTCTACATATGATTAAATTTAATTGATTTAATTATATTGTTCATTCACTTTATTCTTCCACCATAATTAAATAAATCAACTTTATTTAATTATTTCACATTCTACTTGATTAATTAAATAAATACCATTTATTTATTTTAATTAATTATCACCTTTTGAATTTAATTAAGTCTTTTGATTTAATTAAAATTTAAATATTTCCTTTCTCCTATTCAAATCTTTCTTCCAATTAATTAAATATTTTATTTAATTAATTTCATTTACATTTCCTAAAAAATTAATTAAATATCTTTATTTAATTAAATATCCTTCATATCTTTTCAAATCATAATTAAAGATTTTATTTAATTATGAAATCTTTTATTATTATCCAAATCTTAATTGAATATCTTATTTGATTAAGAAAAATCTTCCATGTCACCCATAAATAAATAATTGAATTTATAATTCATTATTTATCTTCAAAATCTTTCCAAAATCTCACAAAAAGATGATTTTTACAATTCATCTTTATCATCTCATCTTATCTCTTCTATGAAAAAGGAAACAAATCTTGCTTTATGTTTTCTTCTATTTTTCTCTCCAGTCTTATCCATCTTCGACCGTTCGATCTTCCAAGAATTTTCATAGCCATTGATCACATCAGCCAATCAGAATCTTTTGAAAGATCTATAAATACCCCTGTGAATCCAAGCATTGGTTCAATTAGATATTACTTGCATTCTAGCATTCTAGCATCTAAGCATTGTCATTATCATCTTTAGCTTTCATAATTTTGTAATCTTTCATTTTAATATTCATAGCATGTTAATCATATCTTAGCTTAGCACACATTCATCTTCAAATCTCATTCTCTAGGAAGACCGTTTGTTGAGCCTAGCACATAATCTGAGAGCTATCTGGAATCGACAAAAAAATTGTAGATAGAGGACGATAGGACGACATCAAGAGAAAAAAAATTAGTTTGCATTTATTTTATTCCATTTTCTATTTTGATATAATGTTCTATTAGTGTGTTTTGATTTGTTTTTAATATACATTTGACACACTTAAAATCAATCACACACTAGTATATCTAATGAGGATTCTGATTATGAAGATCTTGATGACAATGAATTCTTGTTCTTGGCTATGAAGGATGAACCTACTTCTGCTAATTCTAAAAAATAGGTGAAGGAAAGCCCTCCAAAGAAGGAGAAAAATGAAGGTACTGTTATCTCTACCCTACATGCTAAACAGGAAAAGAACTATTGGGTTGTTGATAGTGCTTGTTCACATCACATGATTGGTGATCAAAGTAATTTTGTTAAACTTGAAAAATATGATGGAAGCTTGGTTATGTTTGGAGATGATACTGGTGCTAAAAATTGTAGGAAAGGTTTAGTAAGTTTTGATGGAAAGCATAATATTGATGGTGTCTACTATGTTAAGGGATTAAGGTATAATCTTTTGAGTGTTGGATAGATGTGCAGTAAGGGTTATGATCTTGTGTTTAAGGATGAGAGATGTGAAATCTGAAAAGGATGTAGAACATTGATTGCTGCAGGAAAGAAATTTGAAGGAAATATCTATCAACTTAAGGGTACTGATGGACGATACTTTATGACTCAGATTAATGATAGTTGGCTATCGCATCGGAAAATGTGTCACATGAATTTTGATAACTTGGTGAGGATTAGTGCTATTTAGTTCATGAGAGATTTACCAAGGATTACAAAGCTTGTTAATGCTATTTTCAGGAATTGTCAGTTTGGAAAGCAAGCAAGAAGTCATTATAGATCAATTGAAATTTCTACTACTGGACTACTGGATTTAATTCATATAGATCTCTATTGTCCTACAAGAGTGAGAAGTCTAGAAGGTGAAAGGTACTTTATTCTTTTTATTGATGATTCTTCTAGATATACATGGGTTACATATCTTAGAGAAAAATTAAATGCATTTGATAGATCAAGACATTCAAAGCTATGGTTGAAAATGAAGTGAATTTGAGGATAAAATGCTTAAGGTCTGACAGAGGTGAAGAATTCACCTCCCATGAGTTTAATATGATTTTTTAAGTGCATGGAATAAAGAGACAATTATCTGCTCTGAGAACTCCTTAGTAGAATGGAGTTGTTGAAAGAAAAAATAGAACAGTTCAAGAGGCCACTAAATCAATGATTACTGAGGCTAGTTTACTAGAATTTTAC
>VDFB02089089.1:0-22278 GCA_007258455.2 Sequoia sempervirens
TTTGTTTCCCGGGAGTTGAAGATAAATCCCCAAATTAAATAAATAAAATTTATTTTATTTAATTTATTGCATTTTGATTTTTTGATTTTTGATTTTTGAAAACTATAGAAGAATTAATTAAATATTTTGTAATATTTAATCATGATGTGACTTTAGAAGATTTTGAAATATTTAAAAGAATTTAATTAAATATTTTTGGAAATATTTAATTATGAATAGATTTTGAATTGAATTGGAGGAATTTTGAAATGATTTTAAAAATGAATATTGGATTAGAGGAAATAATCAAATATTTTGGAATATTTAATTATAAATGATATTTAGAAGAATTATAATATTTTAATCTTTATTTGAATAAAATATTCAAACTAAGATTATATGATAATTAATATAAATAAATTGTAACATTTATTTAATTAATTAAGAAATGAATATGAAAAGGTGATTAAATATTTAATCGAAATGAAATAATGAACAATATAAATAAATTATCTAAATTTATTTATATGTAGATAGAATCAAAAGATTTTAATTAAATATTAAAAATATTTAATTAATTACCAGATAATGTGATATGACCATTTTTAAGTGTATACAATAATAAGTAAAGATAAGACCTTACCTTCCTTTGTGTTCAAAGAAAGGGCAAGATCTTATCTTTCTTTTCGATTTTACTTTCATATGTACAGTATCTCTTATAGATATGCGATACATCTGTTTTCTATAAAGATGATCCTAATCCGGAATAAGAACCGTAGAAAAAAATACCTATTAAACCAATAACGAGAATACCAGTTAAAGTACCTATCAACCAAAGAGGGATCCTTCTGGTGGTATCAGCCATTTCTATTACTTCCTTTCACATTTTCTTAAGTAGTCATGCTCAAGACATAAACAATAATACATAGAAGTATTCGATCTCACCAAATTCAATTAGGTAAGAAAAGAAAGTCTTCTCACTGTTCCTAATTGAAAAAGTAATTAGAGAATAGAACAACAAGTACAAAAATAAGTAACAAACCCCAATATATCCATGACCTTTTCAATTTGTAATGATATATCTAAGGTAATTGATTTATTTATGTTAGCTATATGTTGTGTAGTATCAATTATTCTCACAGAAGGTGGTAACATTATATCTTGAGCGGTTACTTTTTTGGTCCGACAACATGGATACATCCTTCTCAAATTCCGTACGCATCACTTCGAAGTACAATTTCTTTCAGATTCATCAAAATTTCATGTATTGATTCTTCAATACCTATTATCACAGAATATTCGTTTGATATATTTTTGAAATTGAGCACGTGTGATACATGTTCCTTCTACTTCTCCGAGTAAAACTCTTCTTATTGCGCCTATTGTCGTAGCTCACCATATGTATTCTATGCCTCCCTATCCATATCTAGCTACTGACTATGGTACCCAACTGTCTCTGTTCACGCACCATATGTGGATTGGTGGATTTCTCATAGTTGGCGCTGCTGCACATTCAGCTATTTTTATGGTAAGGGACTATGATCCGACTACTCAATACAACAATCTTTTAGACCGTGTTCTGAGACATCGTGATGCAATTGTATCACACCTCAACTGGGCATGTATTTTCTTAGGCTTCCATAGTTTTGGTCTATATATTCATAATGATACTATGAGTGCTTTAGGACGTCCTAAAGATATGTTTTCAGATACTGCTATACAATTACAACCTATCTTTGCTCAATGGATACAAAACACTCATGCTAGCACCTAGTTGGATCTTGATATATAGAATTGTTAAAGACTTTTTCCATTCAAAGAATAATATACGGAACAATTTTGGAAAAGCATACTTATCCAATGCTGGATTTGCAGATTCTAAATCATTAAGTATAATTTCATTTTAAGCCTTGAAAATTTTCATTTAAAGATTCAATTGAAGAGGATTTGATCAAAATACCTTAGATCAAACCCCTTGATAGAACCCCACTAGTTTTAAACCATACCTATAACGGAGTCTCCTTTACACCTATCAAAATGTTGATAAAAAACCACTTTTGATTTACCTTTTGGGGATCAAATGAATTCATTTAAAATTTATTTTTTGTAATTATGTAGTCCTTATTATAATCTTCCCAAAAAGTATAATTTAAAATAAATTTAATTTTTATTATTATATTTATTTTTTATTTCTTGTGAATGTAGGTTTTTCATCAGAAAATCCGGCTATGTTTGCACATGTGGGAAAAATAGATATTATCAAAAAAAATTAAAATATTAGTGCACTAGATATTGATGTCCCCAATCCAACAAAAAATTGAATTTTGATAAATCTGAGAAAAAATTATGTTTTAGCCAAAATCATGTCTAAATTGTAACTGGTTTAACTTTGAAACTTAATTAAGAAAAAAATATTCAATGAAATGCTATGAAACCATATCCATTCACTAGATATTGTAGTTATGAATCTAAATTTTAAAAAAATATAATTTTATCCTTCATAGAAAAAAGTTGTGTTAGCCAATAACGCGTCACTCTTTAAAAATGGTGTTTACTGTTAAAAACTAGTTTTTGAAGGAGATGGAAAAAGTGCAATAATATGATTCCAAAAATTTTGAAAAAATATATTTAGAATCTCTGAGACAAAATGTCACAAATCACTAGTTTGCATCATCTTCAAGTTTCTCATAGTTTAGCCACTATTGGTTCAAAAGTGAAGATTTAGTGAAAAAAATTAAGTTCAATGTCCAGTTTGGCCAAAAAGTGTAAACAAGTATTGTGGGATCACCCCTAGGCTAGAGCTAATATTTTTAAAATAATCTTGATATATTTTTTAAAACTTTAGAAATAATGGTTTTTTATAAATAATACTTTATATTAATATTTTTATCATAGGTTCTTATTTTTATATTTTTACACCATTATATTGTTAATTCTATCTGCATCAACATGCAAATTAGATCTTTCATGTTTTTTATTAGATTAGAAAAGAAGGTCCCTAATCCCATACAACAACTCAAAGCATGGTAAAAATAGCCAGGCGAAATAGGCTAGCAAGACAACAATTAGTCACACAGTAAAAACCAAAGAATCAATTACCAAAACCTAGTAAAAAATGATCAGTGAGCACGTAGGCCAGAATTAAAATTAGCATCAAGGCTCGTAAGCCTTGTATCTAAATCAAAAACATATAATAACCGACCACAAAAAATAGGATAGAGGCCACCAGAATTCCATATAATATTTAACAACATAATATAAGTCTTAGAATAACTAGTATAAATAGTACCAAACCTAACATTAACAAAGTGTAGAGTAAGGGGATTTGTCACCCCCGAGGCCCCAGGTCACGGGAGAGCCTCAAGGAATGAAATTCCCTAAACTACCTCAGGTTATTTGATAGGTTGCGAGAGACACTAAAAAGGAAGGAAAAACAATGCACTATTTACCCTCTACTAAAAATAGGTGTATTCTGAATCAGGTGAGCCAGCCACAAAGGTTTCAGACTACAGACCAGATAGCTCATTATCTGAGGACGAAATCATGAGAACCAAACTCCAACATGGCATTCTGACATCTTGTATGGAAAGAGGTTTGATAAACAACCAGAAAACATAGAGGGCCTACTTACGACTTGACTATTGAGGTTTTATAGTTTGACAGAGAAAATACATAAAGTAGTAAGTACAACAAGAAGAATACTAGAAAGCTATTCTAGTACAAAAATGACAAAGAAATAGTAGGAAAATATATCTTTCCACTCGCAAAATCCAATCCTTCAACTATAACTCCAACCAGATGAACCAACACCTGCACACACGGAAACGGGAAAAATGTTGGGCTATGTTTTGAGGTCTACCTTAGTTAGACCCCCATTTTGGTGTTCCTACCTCCACAAACAACCATATATGTAACAAGATAGAGAAATCAATAATGAACAGAAAGGAAAGATACTATCAAATTGAGTGCAAAGACAACCTGAATGCTACTCTATAATACACAATGATGCAAATAAATAATAAGAGAAATATCACCTTTCCTCCTGCTAGCACTCAAGGCCGGGAGGAGAAGATGGCTACACCTTACCAAGAGAGTTGAGTTATGTAGATCTTGCAAAATAATAGTGTTGTAGCAAGAGAATATTGTGGATCCCAAGAAGGGAGCTTGCAACAGCTAGAAGATGCAAGAGTGATCAAGAGAGTGAGAATGAGCTTGAGAGTGAGAATTTGCATGAAGGAATGATAAATTTGCAATGAAGGAGTGAAGGAATGATTTTGAATGCTTGAAATGGAGATAACTAGTCCATTTTCGTCAGTCAAGGATTGAGAAAATATGTTAGCTTCACAACCAACTAGAAACGTAATGCCTCTACAGATTCTAGGAGTAGGAATCCTATCAAGACGGAAGTGTGGCACATGGACATTCGTACAACATGCATGAATCCCCAACACAAATTCCTCCACTGACACAAAAAGACAAGGGTATGCAAAATAAATAAGCTAATGGTGGTGGGCTTGCATCATCGAACTTATAATTTCTAAGGTAAGGGTAAATAAATAGGGAATTTTCCTAGGGTGCAAATTCATGCCATTACATTTTCCCCCCACTTTAGCAAGCATACATGTCAATGTGAATGTGAGCTAAAGTAGAAATAGATTGAAGCGAATATACCAATAACATCAAGGAAGTAGATCTTTGATCTAGCACACCTTTACGTGAAGAAAGGAGAAATGGCTCCACAAATTCTCAGTCCCGCAAAGCTAGTTGAGCATGAAAGAGAGGATCTCGACTTCACAAGTTCTTCATCCTGTAAAGAAATTTGCGATCTCACCATAAACATGTTAGGTTGTAGATAAATCATGTTAGGAAAAAAATCATAAGACACACATTTATAAGACACACAAGCTAGTGTGATAAGATACAACCTGATCAAATAGACACAAGGCACACACTGATCAGATAAGTTTGTAACTGCTGCAAAATCTGTTGTAGGGCAGTCACAAAAAAGATGTGTCTAGTCAAGCTGCCCCCAAGCTAGACACAAGGATAAATGATGTCTAACACTAAGACACAATGACATCGAATATCAAATAAAAGACACATAATTTTGCAAAACACCAAAGAATTCAATCAAAGGAGAAGCTTTCAAAGGGGGTTCCTTCGATAGAAAACCCTTCAAGACACCAAGGGGTCCATTCAAGGGAATGCTCCAATTGAAAGAAACCACCTTTTCTACAAGTTATTTTGTCATCAAGGAATCCTTTTGAAAGATCCTTTCATCAAGAAATCCACTAGAAAGAATGTTCCTTCTCAAAGGAAAATTTTCAAACTCTTTCATTTTAGAAAAAGTGCTCCTTTTTTCAAAGGAAAGTTTTTAGACTCTTTCACATACATGATCCTTTTCAGAAGAAAATTTCATCCAGGAGTCTTAAGAGAATACAAAATTTTGGAAAATGATAGGTGGATTCTTTTGTCAAGGAATTCATTTTAAAATTTTACACCAAGGAATCCTTTTCAAAAGAATTTACCAAATTAAAAATTAGAACATGGTAGCCCCTCCTTAGAATGATATACATATTTTGCAAAGGAGCACATGACATCCTAAGGAGAGAAAGGAGAGGCAAAGATGTTGCAGCATGAGATACATGACGAGATGTATTCATGGTATGTTTTCATGCATGCAAGAACAACACATAAGAACCAAAACATTAAGAAGTAGACATAGACAAAGAAATCAAGAGAGATAGGGAGATCTAAGAACCTAGTGTCAAATCTATTCATAGATACAAATAGATATAACATAGTGTATGAATGAACGGTCATCAATCCCCAAATTTCTCATAACATGAAGAAGAGCACATGAAGACAAGTAAAAATAAAAAATTGGGTCAACATGGAAGAAGGCCTAAATGCCCCCAACAATTTACATCATCCCCAATATCGAAAAATAATTTCACAACATAAAAAAGAATGATGATAGACATAGAAGAAGTGCACGACAAATTTTATGCGCCTATATCCAAGCACCTACAAGGGTAGCATGGGTCCTCCAGGCAAGATCACAAACACAAAAAGACAAGCATGAGGGAACACAAACACACAAACAAATCTACGTTATAGATAAAGAAGAGGTACCACCCTAGTCCTCGTTGACCAACAGGTCATCTTGCTCCTAATCTAGATCATTGTAGGGGAATGAATGGGCCTACAAGGGTGGGATAGTGAGAGTAGTACCCTCTAACTCACCTACAATAAGGGCCAAGGAAGAAGGCTGCTCAAGGTCTTCTTCACTAAGATCTTGTGAGGCAAAAGTCATCAATCTTGCAAATATTGAGGACATAACCAAGATATCATCCACCAAATTAAACTACACTTTATTAGAGTGCCATGTATCACCGAGTAGGAGAAGAATGAGACACCTAGGATTCATTGCCAACCTCATCGAGAAGGGCAATGACAAACTCAAGGGAAGTGGGTTGCCTCCGCCACAAGACGATGCAGACCAAAATAGAACCAACTTCTAAAGAAGGTGAGCCCTTCTTTCGACCTCCACTTGTAACAAGTTTACACTTCAACGGAGGATGTGGAATCCCCATAGAGGAAGTGAAAGTCAAGGAGGAAGAAGACAAAGTTATAGGAGACACCACCATTGTGTTTGACATGTCTATGGGTTGAGAGAAGGGAGGGAAATCCAAGAGGGACATTAAAAGAGGAGGCTCCATGGAGGGAGTGATGAAAACATGCACCCTTTTGGGGTGAGCATCATCAAGACCTGTTGGGGGAGCTGGAAGTCGAATAGAGGCGATTGGAACTGAGGTAGGCACAAAAAAAGGAAGTGAAATAGTAGAAGAGGATACAAAAAAAGGTGCCACTAGCTCCCCCTTCGTTTTCTACAAGGCAGCATGTTCAAGGGCTAGAGATTTTCTCCTACGCTTGCACGCCCACACACAAGACAGTTATGTTAGCTACGGGTGCCAAAAGACGTGGCCTGAGAAGATTCCAAAGGTTGTTGCTCAGCCATAGGAGTATCCTTCATAACCATCGCCAGTGGAATGGTAGTCTCTTGGGTAGGAGTAGGAGGAGGAAGTGTAGAGGAAAAAACAACCACAAGAGGAGGGATGGGCATAGGTACCTCGACAACGAGCCTCTTCCTATTCTCTACTGTAGGGGCAAGTAGAGGAATAGTAGGAGGTTGTGGAGGTCGAGACACAGGGGTAGCCCCATAAGGACCCTTCCCCTTGCCATAGACAACAAGTCTAGGAACTATGGTAAAAATAGGAAGTTCGAAGACTTGATGCTTCACTTTTTGCCATGCGAGTACCATCGCACTTCCCATATGAGGCATGCGCGTGGGAGTCGATGGTGTTGCAACAAGATGAGAAGCAGAAGTGAGAGTAAATGACACAAAAGGAGAAAGCCCTTGAGAGCGAGCAAGCTTCCCCTTCCCTTTTTACTGGGTAGAAGAAGCAACTTGTTGTTGCGCAACCATGGAAGCCTTCACAGATATTGCGTAAGGGGACACCAGATAACTAGGCTTCAATGTTGAGCCCTTGATCTTATATTTAATATAAGCCTTATATAAAAAATCTACCCTAGGATGGAGAGGTCTGATCGGGGTAGACTAGAAGTGATCTAGTGTGAAGCCCCCATGTGACACCGATAGTTAATAACTGGTGTCATGCACTATGTGCACAAGACCTTCATGAGGTAATTTTAAACATTTATGAACCACAAAGGCGACACCGTTCATGTAGGCTAGCCAAGGGATACCTAGCCTTACTCAAAACAAGTTAGACTCTGGAATGATAAAAAATGAAATATCAATAGCCTTGGGTCCTACTAGGTCTAACAAAGAAATAGAGCCCATAGGGGCAATAGAGAGTCCATCATGCATTCATAGAGTGTTCTCTGACTCTTTGCATCTCTCCTTGTGTAGGCTATTGATAAACAAAGTCTCCTTCGTTATCACATTAACCCAACTTGTCAGATTAACTAAGATGCCAGTTATGATGTTTCCATTGATTCGGATAAGAATGTATAGCGAGGAAGGCTCCTTTTTAAGAGGCTCATCATGTGAGGTGAATGTTATGTTAGGTGTAGCACTCACATTTTCGAGATGAGGGATACACGTGAATGAAACCATGTTCACATACTCAAATGGAACTAACTCAAATGATGTAGAAGATTGTACTAGCAGACAATGACCTACCTAGATTCTATTTCTAAATATCCAAGAGTCCTACCTACATATCTAGGGGTCATAGATTGGGTCACAAAGTTGCACACATCGCGACACAAATATCTACAACACACCTAGGATACAAGAGAAAGATTCTCCAATACCAAGAAATGAAAAAAAGTTCACGTTGGGTTCACCAAAAATATAGAGTAGGGGGATTCATCACCCTCAAGGCCCCAGGTCACAGGAGAGCCTTAAGGAATGAACTATCCTAAACTACCTTAGGTTATTTGACAGGTTGAGAGAGAGGCTATAAAGTAAGGTAAAATAGTGCACTATTTCCCCTCTACTAAAAACAAGTGTATTCAGAATTGGGTGAGCTAGCCATAGAGGTTTCAAATTGCAAACTAGATAGTTCATTGTCTAAGGATGGCAGTGCAGGAACTAGACTCCAACATGACATGTTGGCATCTTGGGGAAACGTTGGCGTTCTATATAGACATAAGTCTAATAAATAGCCAGAAAACATAGAGGTCCTACTTATGACCCAATTGTTGAGGTTTTAAATTTTGACACATAAAATACATAAAGTAAAAAGTACAACAAAAAGAATACTAGAAAGCTATTCTAGTATGGAAATGACAAAGAAAGAGTAGGAAAAGATACCTTTCCACTTGTGAAAGACAATCCTTCAACTATAACTCCAAACGAATGAACCAACACTTGCACACATGGAAATGGGAAAAATATTGGGTTGTGTTTCGAGGTCTGCCTTAGTCAGACCCCCATTTTAGTGTTCCCACCTCCACGAACAACCAAATATACAATGAGATAGAGAAATTGATAAAGAAGAGAAAGGAAAGATACTATGAAATAGAGTGCAAAGACAACCTGAATGCTACTCTATAAGACACAATGATGCAAATAAAATGAGAAATATCACCTTTCCTCCTATTAGCACTCAAGGCCAAGAGGAGAAGATGACAAGAGGCTATACCTTGCCAAGAGAGTGGAGCTATGTAGATCCTGCAAAACAATAGAGATGTAGCAAGAAAATGTTGTGGAGTCTAAGAAGGGAGCGTGCAACAGCTAGAGGAAGCAAGAGTGATCAAGAAGAGAGTGAGAATGAGCTTGAGAGAGTGATAATTTGCATGAAGGAATGATAAATCTGCATAAAGAAGTGAAAGAATGAGTTTGAATGCTTGAAATAAAGGTAAATAGTAAATTTTTCATTTTTAAAGGGTTGATAGAAGATGTTATCTTCACAACCAACTAGAAACATAATGCCTCTATAGATTCTAGGAGCAGGAATCCTATGAGGACAAAATCATGATGTGTAGATGTCCATGGGGAATGCATGCACCCCCGACAAAAGTTCCTTCGCCAAAGAAAAAAGACAAGGCCACACAAAAGAAATAAGTTGACGGTGGTGGGCTTGCATCATCAAACTTATAATTTCTATGGTAAGGGTAAATAAACAGGGAATTTTCTAGGGTGCAAATTCATGCCAATACATAAAGCAACTATTCATCATCTTTTAGTAGTAACAATGAGATCCCAATTATCTCCAAGATCGGAGGTAAGCTGCTTCCAGTCAATGTTCTCATCAACATCCGCTTGTTTTTCTTTCATCTACTTCTCTTGGCACTTGAGTTGTGTCCTTATCTTTGACTGGCCTGAAATGGTGCCAACTACTATACTCATTTCAAAAGGCCATTAGTAACTTTCATCAACGTATAGAGATCCTTCTCCATGTCTTCCATTTTAACCTACAAATTTTTTTTTTGTTATTGAGATCAAAATTAGAGACATCATTGAAATATTCCTTTCGGGAAATAGAGAGGTCCATGTGACATCAACTCCCTCCTCATTATCCTTTTCCTCCATCACATTCTCCCCCTCCTTAAACTCTTCCTCATCACCTTGGTCATCATCCTCCTCACTTTCCTCTTCGTTCATTACTTCATACTCTTCATCAGGGGAGAGCTCATCCTTCTCTCTAGCAAGAGAAACATACTTCTCGTTGCCCTTATCCCCCTTGTCCATAAAACTAACTTTGGACAAATGTGTAGACCTCCTACCACCCTTATTAGACCCGTCGATATCTTCTTCATTGGCCACTTGTTGTTCTCCTTCATAATCTCCAGTAATGGTGATAACATTATCTTTCTTAGAGTTTATTTGCACCTTCTTATTTCTTTTGGGGGATTCGAGAAATAAAGGGGAAAGTTTCCTTTTCTCAGGAGTGGTCTTCAATAAAGCAAGTTTCATAGACTGATCATTTTGGCTATGCTTAAGGTTTTTTCTTTTAATGACAACACTTTTGCTTCCCAAGGTCGGGTCCTTAGAAGAAGGAGAATTACACTCTATTGGCTCAATATAGACACTAGAACAATAGTCCTAGGGTTTCTATGCAGATTATTTGCAAGGGTGAATTTATATAGAGCCAACATAAGACCTTGGTGTAGAGGATGTGACACTCCTCTTACACTATTTTGCTAAAGGGAATAAAAAACATAGAAAGGGATATTTATTTTCTCATTGTGTCTAATGTGATTGAGAATTGAAAAATGGTAACCATGCACTATCATATATCTACCTTCAAGCGTAAAGTAGCACATAACATACAAACTTACCATAGCATATAGAGGGGGGGGTTTGAGGCAAGAATACCCATTCTAAAACCTTTTTAGCTTCTCCCCTTTTTCAAAGAACTTGTTCACAAAGCTTTGGAATTTTCCATTACTTCTTTTAACAATGTTCATACCATTATTAGCCAGACCCGTGGCTTTCTAGATCATCTGAGGAGTAACCTAAAATTTGATAGAGCCAAACGACACACGACCATCCCACCAAGAATTTATGAACTTCAAAGTCAAGGTTCCATTGTAGCCTCTCATGGCTTGGAAAAGGGATGTCAAGTCCGATCTAACAAAAAGCTCTGAAAGTTCAACATTATGTTGCAAATTTCCACAGTTAATAGGCTCAGTTCTCTTTCTTAGGCCCCCCATTTTTATGAAATACTAGTCATAACTGCCAATCTTTCTCTATAAACCCTTTTTCAGGCACAAACCTAACTCTTTAGCCCTTATCTTGTAACCTTTTTCACTAATAAACTTTAGTTTCAAAATAGCAATAATATCACCAACAATCTCAAATAACATCTATCAACATGAAAGAAAGAAGAGAACACTCCAAAAAGTGTTCATATCATTATTGTTTGTAACAAATTTATTGCCAATAAGATCATAATCTCCAAGACACCCCTCAAAATAATAACTGATGAGGACATAATAGACACAGGGAATGACAAGCATACAATAAAAGGCTAATAAATAACAATAAAATGTGGTTAATATTATCGAAAGGAATTTGATAATACAAACTTCAATAAATATATCATCTTTAAAGAAATCACCACTATTAGCCATCCTTTGCCACTTACCACCCCCTTTATGATTACCTTTTGTCCCATCATTGATTTGTATACTCTAATTAACCCTCTTCATTTTAATACAACCTCCCATTTGAATATCTTTAAAAATTAACTTATCCTTCTTAATTGAAGGCCTAATAATCCTTAAGTCTCCCCTAGTCATTCAACAAAAAATTAAGTGAAGCCTCATATTTTTCCTTAGTAAAAATTTCTTTTATTTGACATGATAACACTGAAACACCCAAAACGCCCAATCTTGATACTTGAGGGCTTCATTAGCAGCTACATCAACAACTGAATTCCCTTCTCTATACAAACGTTGGATTTTATGATGAGTGAATGACTTAAGGATATGTTTGTTGTCCTTGATAGCATCATAGATCTCTCATGGTATAAAGGCTTCCCCCTTCAAGTTATCAATAATAAGTTTCAAAACTCCTTCAATTATGACAAGTTATTAAATCCAAGCTCCTTCATGCCCTTTAATCTTGCCCAAACCGTCATTGCTTCAGCCACATTGTTGGAATAGACTACTAATTTTTTGTCATATCCTTTTATTAAGTTACCTTGATGGTTTCTTATAATACCCCCAACACTAGCTAAGCATGGATTCCCCTTTGAGCAACCATCAAAATTGTATTTAACTAAGTCCATCTTAGGAGGGGACCAAACAATATTCTTTCTATTTAAATACTTGATCCAATTGACTTTTGTAAGATCTTATTTTAACCCCATATTTGTTTGATCCTAATCTCTTTATAAGAAGGCATGTGTTTTGAGGAGCCATAAACCCCCACATTAATGTTCTTCTAAATCTAATACCTAATCGCCATGAAAAGATCTTTCTTATTTCTAGCAGACTCCCTGGAGACCCTATTATTTCAATCCTTCCATAAGTCGCATGCAATAAAGGGATGAACTTGTCTCCAAAGATCCACAATTATATTGTGAGAATAAGGGAAAACATTCCAACTATCCAGAAACTGCTTTATTGAGGAAGGAAAGACCCAATCAATCATGAGGATAGGGAGAAAGTATGACCACACCTCTCTAGAGTAAGAACAATGGAAAAATAGATGCATTATAGTCTCCTCATCTTCATTATAAAGGTAATATTTATTCACAAATTGAAACCATCTTTTGTTAAGGTTATCAGTAATTAGGATCTTTCCATGCACAACAACCCACCAAAAATAATTCACCTTAGGGATCAAGTTTTTATCCAAATATGGTTCCAATAAAAATCAATGTAATGAATCAAAGGATTTTCCTAAACTTCATGAGCAAACTTCACTAAAAGGCTACCTGAGGGGTGCATAGTCCAAATCCACTCATCCTTTCCGTCCTTTGAGAAAAAGGTAACATCACCTAACTTCTGATATAAGATTTGTAAAGTTGCATCCCAATTTTGTTGTGTCCCTCCCCAACGATTGACTCCATCTAACTAATTTTTAAAATTAATCCATTGAGGTTCCATACCATCCCAATTAATATACCTAGCAACTTGCTTACCAAAAAAATTGATAATCCTTTTTTTTAATTGAATGAGGTGGTGAATGGATGAGAGAGAGGAGCCATTGAGCCAAGCATCAGCCCAAAAATCAATATCTTTACCATTTTTAATTCTTTTCTTAACTCCCATTTTTAACACACTTCTTATTTTTAGAAGGATATTCCAAAAAATATAACCATAAGGTAGATCCAAGGCACTTAGAAAGTTGCCTTGCTCCTTGTTTCTTAGGTATTTGGCCCTTAATATTTTAACCCAATTTTATCACCTTCAATAAGACACCAACCCATTTTAGCAATAATAGCTTTGTTAAAAAGTTTCAACCTTCTTATGCCTAGGCCTAAAACTCTTTTAGGAGAACACACCTTTTCCCAACTCAATAAATCCATTTTGTTTCTCTCCTCAAACCCAAACCACAAAATCTCCTTTGAATCTACTCTATATTTTCAGCAATAAATGAAGGAATATTAAAAAGAGAGGTAATAAACCAGGATGAATGTAAGGAAGCTTTGAGCAGCTGCAATTTCGGCTTGACTTGGGAGTTTACCTTTCCAACCTGCTAGCTCTCTTTGTATTCTCTCTATAATGTAATTTCAGTATTACTGCAAGGGTTTTTGGAAATCAGAGGAAGGCCTAGGTAGGCATTAAAAAGAACATCTTGAAAACTCAAAATGTGCATTACTTTGTCTTTAACAATCTGCTTTGTATTGAAGAAGTGTATCTTACTTTTATTATAATTGATATATTGGCTCGAGGCCTTGACATACTCATTCAAGATAGATTTCCAATGACTAGCTTCAACAATCAAAGCTTCTCACAAAAGAATAGTGTCATTAACAAACTGCTAATGAGAAGTGAGAGGAAGAGAGGAAGCAACCTTAAACCCTTTCAATAACTTCTTATCGAAAAGTTGCTAAACCATGAGGAATTTGAAGATGATGCAAACTAGTGATTTGTGACATTTTATCTGTATATTCTATATATATATATATATATTTTAATCAGATTGCATTTCTTTTTCCATCTCCTTCGAAAACTAGTTTTTATTAGTAAACACCATTTTTAAAGAGTGATGCTCACCGTAAACAACATAACTATTTTCTATGAAGGATAAAATTCTTTTTTTTTCGAATTTAGCTTTGTAACTATGATATCTAGTACATTAATTTAGTTTCATAGTGTTTTATTGAATATTTTTTTCTTAATCAAGTCTTGAAGTCAAACCAATTACAATTTAGACATAGGTGGACCATAAACAACAACTTTTTTTGTATGTATCGAAATTATTTTTTTTTACTAGATCAAGGACATCAATACCTAGCCCGAACATATTTTTTAGAATTTTTTATATAATCTACTATTTTTCCACATTTGCAAAACAAATAGCTTGATTTTTAGTGAAAACCTATGTTTAATTAAACTAAAAAAAATACATAATAAAACCAAAATATATTAAAATTATATTCGATGGATAGCTCATTCTAAGGACTACCATCATCCAATTGGGTCTTTGAAGTTTCCTCCATTTTCATCCTCAACTTGAGCTTCGAAATGAATTTTTTTGCAGAAATTTGGTAGAAGAGGGGGAGAAGAGAAAAAAGGGGGGTTTGCTTGAACCCCCCTTCGAGTGAACCCCCCTTGACCCTTTTAAGTGAAGGGGGTTCACTCAAATGGGGGTTCGAGTGAACCCCCCTTGTCTTGACTTTCCCTTTGATTTCATTTAAAAAAAATGTGCAAAAAATGGTCACATCACAAAAAAAGGGGTTCACTCAAAGGGGGTTAGAGCGAACACCCCCTTTGTGCAAACCCCCCAAAACTTGAAATTTTCTTCATGGGAGCATTTTTGCAATTTTCCTTCCTCAATGAAATTGTAAACTAGTTTTGCAGGATCACCCTCCACATGATTTCATATCTAAAAGGAAACGACCCCTTAACCACATTATCTTTCCTATAAGAAGAGTATTATGATTTGAGCTAGTTCTTGGGAGGGTAGATAAACTAAGAGTAGGAAGAATGTTCTAGTTAAAGGAAATAAGAATATGATCCATATTGACTTGTATGAGATGGTTAACTTGCCTCCTATTTGACTAGGTAAATAAGGACCCTTGTAAAGAAATATCAAAGAGACCAATAGAGTTTAGGAAGCCAACCAAATCCATCATACTATCAGAAAAATTCTCCAAACCTCCCAACTTTTCAGATGAAAACAATAGAGAGTTAAATTCCCCTCCAAGCATCCAAAAATCCCTAATGTTGCTAGTAATAAGGTTTTTTCAAGAATTCCTAGAGGACTACTCTATTATGACAAGAATTAGGGCCATAAATATTTATCAAGTTCCATTTTTTTAGAGTTAATAAGATCCTCAAATGAGACCATTAGACAATTCTTACAGAAAATCCAACAGCACCCTTGAATCTGGAAGGATTCCACAAAGTACCAATACCCCCATAAACTCCTTCAACATCACTAACAACATAATTGGCACTAGGCCAAAAATTTTGAACAATCTTGTCAAAAGTATACCTATTCATTTTTGTTTCTTGAATCAATAAAATATCCACTTTACAATCAACAATACAAGACTTAATCAAATGTTGTTTATAGGGACTATTAAGGCCCCTTATGTTCCAAGATAACATCTTTATATAAAAAATTGAGCTAAACACAACACTACCTTGATGTTGTGGAAAGGAGAAGATAGCTTCCCCTTGCTTCTTCTTAGACTTGGAGCTCGAGAGAGAGTCCAAAGTCTTTTTCCTTCCTAAAGCAACATCTCTGACGGTGTCTTTATTCTTGGATTCCTTTTGAGATGGCCTACCAAATTTGTTCCCTCCCCCAACATCAGGTTTCTTCTTCTTTTTGGATTTGCAATTAGATTGAATCTAATCCTCTTGAACAACACCCTTAGTAGGAGAGGATGTAAATCCCAACAGGTCCATAGACTCCAAATTTTTACCTTCCTTTTGACTTAATGACTACAATTTATTATCATTTGTAGACTATTTCCCATTAGTAGAGACAATAGATAAGGGGTCTTGACCCCGACCTATTTGAGCATCAATCTCACCCTCCTCTAGAATTTCATATTTGTCCTCAGTATTGTAGATAGTTTTTACTTTTGAGTCAATTCTTGATTCAAAATCATTAGAATTTTCCTCCATGTGTTTCTTATTAAAAAACTTCTCACTTTCTTCTTTTGCATTTTGATTCTCTTTTTGGGACACCTCTATAGCTTTTTGTTTTAAATCATCAGAAGAAACAACTAATACCCCATCCCCTTTTGGGATCTCAAGAGATACACCTTGGGCTTCTGTTTGGGTCTTGATTTTGATCTTCTAAGGAGACATCCTCAATAACACCTCCTCTAGAAACATCCTTAGTTAGATCCCCTAAATGATTATCTTTAATTGACTCCTTGCTACCCGATATCTATTTCTCTTCAAGAATAGAAGCTCAAGGAGTCTAAGGGACATTTCGAGACAAAGTCTTTTCATTATGTTGGAGAGAAGGAATTTTCTCAGGACCCATCTCCCCAAACTTAATATCCTTAACCCTCCTAGTGCAGGTATCCTAGAAACAACCAATATTCTTACATATTTGACAGTATGCTTTAGCATTTTCATACTCAAGAGGTTGTATCCATTTTCCAAATTTTAACTTCAAGGCAACTGAAGTAGGAAGGACACAATTAACTACCACATTAACACAGATCCTTACGATAAACCAATCTGTTCTTTTGTTGAGTTACCTTGTCCACAACTAGTAGATTACCAAAAGAATGAACAATCCCTTAAAAATACCATAGTTATAAAACTCTAAGGGGAGCTAGGGAGGAAAACCTAGGTAGGGGCTATCGTACCCAAATCAGTAGATGGGTCAAACCCTGACTTTCATTTATAGAGTGATAGAAAATTATTAAACTCATTATCAAAAGCCCAAGGCCCCCCATAAGTACCTTGATCAAATCCTCATGTACAACGAAACTAAAGAGAAACAAACCTTTAGCCATATCACTAATGGTGACACTTCCTTTTAAATTCCAAACATAGTCAACCTACCTCCTTACCTGATCAATATTAAGATGAAACGCAAGGAAATTTCCCACCAGTGACAACTTAATACCTCAATTTCTTCATGCATGAGCTCCTTAGGGACTTCTACTTCCAAACCATCCATTAAACAAGAAACAAACTTTGTATTCAACTTAGTCATAGTAAGGGATCCACTACCAACAAGTTTGTCCACATAGGAGACATGATCCTCTTCAAAGAAAAAATAATCCAAGTCATAATTGGGAGACAACATGGTCTTGCTAGGAGTATAGGAAACGACCCCCATAAAAGAAGATGCAACAAATCCAGAAGTAGTACCAGATTTGGGAATAATATTTTTGGATGGGGGAGCTCGATGGGCCCCCCCACCTAACCGACTCATCAGTAAAACCCTCAAAAAACTTTAGAAATTTGAATTTTTTAGTGTAGAGCTCGAATGTTATTAGCTCCTAGAATCAATGGTGAACAACATTTTTGGATGGGGGAACTCGATGGGCCCCCCACCTGACCAAATCATTAGTCAAACCCTTGAAAATATTTAGAAATTTGAATTGCAGTGCAGAGCATGAATGTTATTGGCTCCTAGAAGCAATGTTGAACAACCCCAAAAAGTATATTTCTCAAAAATATTCTATAGCCAAACAATTGAGCTTTTAGATCTTTCATGTTACAAGCTCTTTGTTCAATATTTCTCTACATGTTACACCAATCTACATATGGGATCTTTGATGTTGCAAATATTTTCTCCAAATTTCAATTCAATGAATTAATCAAGAACATCCTTCCTCCTAATTCCCCTTTAGAGGTATCTTTAGAGGATTTCATTCAAGATTATATGGTGTTTACTTTTATGTACTAATTAGAAAAGTAATGAAAGTGCATTAGATGAAATTACATGTTAACATAAGAAGAGACCAAAAAGTACATAGTAAAATGAATACAACAATAATTTACTAGGTAATAGATGTTAGAATAGGTCTCATACACCTTAAAATCCTATTGTATTAGGTCATATATTGATGAGGAGCTAGTTTGTCTATAGGCATTATACTTTTGCATATATGGGCATGGGAGTACATTGTCATGCTTAGACCAGTTATTGCATATAGAGACGAAGATGATGGAGACCCCATTGTATACATGTACGATGACATGACCACTCACCACCATACAGGTGAGTTGGGTTACTAGAGGAGGTTCATTGATGACATGACTGAATTTACATGGAGGCTTTGGTTATAGGTAGAAGCATGTGACGATGATGACAAAAACCTAACCGATTGCAGATAGACCTGATGGTTAGTGGTGTCGGTAAAATAGGGTTGGGAATCTCAGAAAGAAACATCCAAGATCAGTAGTGCCTTTGGTGGAAGACACAAACTACTATGCCATAAAGTGGAAATAGGCACAGTTCATTTCCCACATTAATCCTTTTGAGAGAAACTCATGCAAATCAACTAGCTTCAACAACACCATTAACAAATTCAGCAAACAGAATCAACAACCATGAAAGATGAAACAAAAGACATGAACACATAGATATACGTGGGGAAAACCCTTTTAGGTAAAAAACCCCACACTCCAAAATCCTAGATCGCCATTATATTATTCAACAACAAAATATAGCTACAATACAATATTAGGCTCATGACCTTTACAAAGTTTACATCTTGTTCCATTCTAGAGAAAAATCCAGCAACATAACCCCTCTCAAATACCTCTCTTAGCAAGAGACATCTCACTCGGCTACACAACCACACAACTCGACCACTGACCTCTCGGCCTCTCTATCGCACAACTGCTCAGGCTTCACCTTCTGTGAGATCCATCTCTCTCTCGACTTCCCAGCCTCACAACTAGTTCGACAACACCCAACTTGCACTTAGCCTCTCAGCTTGCATCTAACCTCACAACCTGCACCCAGCCTCTCAGCCTGCACCCAGGTTCTCAGCCAGTCTGCACCTAGCCTCATGGCCTCACTGCTTGTATCTGGCCTCTTGGCCTGCATCTAGCATCTTAACCTGTTCGACGCTTAGCACCATGGTAACTGCCAGTTCGATGCCCAACCTCTCAGCCTGCATCCTGCCTCTTGGTCTGCACCTAGGCTCATGACATGCACCTAGGCTCACAATATGTACACAGGTTCACAACATGCACCTAGGCTCACGATATGCACCCAGGCTCACAGTAACCATCGCTCTGCTTCAAGAGATTGGCATTCTCTCTCTCTCACAAACTATTCAACTATTGCACCCCTTTAGGGTTTCACCTGGAGCCACATGCCATTATCAACATCTTGTTTTGAGTGCGTTGGGTAAGTTGAACAAATCTCAACTTATCAAACTTACGAGGGTTAACCACCTACACCATGTCGCCTAGTCAAAGAGACATGCATTATCATCTCACCAATTTCCAATGAGCACATGGGACAACATGCCATCTATCCTCCATGTCATCACCACCTATTGGTCTTCGTCATGATCTACCAACCTATTAGGTCCCACCAAGATGACCCTTAGAGGCTACTGGGTCACCCATCACTCTAAGTGGTCCCACATCCATCGACATCAAGTCCACTATATGGTACGGTAAGCCCAGAACTTCAAAGGCCTCGCGGGGTTTGAAGTTCCTAAAATCCGACTCCGCAGATAAAGGGATTGCCTTATCCTCAAAACACGAACGGAACCTTACCATGTCACGGGTTGCAAGGTTAAGTAAGGAAAGCCGCGACACGACCAGCGGTGCTTCTTACGCTCCAAAGGCTGAACTGGGCAACCTCGTAGCCGAAGGTTGCGAAGTTCCTGAAACCCACGACGAGCTAAGAACAAAGGAGGTAACCTTCGCTTCACAGTTGCTAAGTCAAGAGGTTATGAAACTTCAGATAAACTTGAAAACCAATGACTTAACTCAGGTCGATGAAGGAGGAAAATAAAACTACTCCAGGAAGTTGAATCAAGCCAGTAAATTTGAGTCACATTTCTCAACATTCTCCCACTTGACGAAGAACTTACTGGCTCCTTCCAAAGCAAACACAAGAATCTTAAACAATGCTTCCACACTCCTACCAAGACACCTGCAATGACATCCAATATGTCCACCAACTCAGGCAACAATTCCAGCTATCCACAATAGGAAAAAGAACAAGCCAAGGCATACATTCACCAGTCTCAAGAACATAAGCATTAGATCTGACAGACAACAAAGGCACCATCATTGCCACCACTCCACTGTGCTCACAAGCTATACAAAAGCAATACAAAATGAAATTCAAAGCCCTCAATCATGAACACAACCGTGAAGTTATTCTCTAGAACCAAGATAGAACCCATGCTCTAGGTGAACATACCATGGCCTCAAGAGCAATGCATCATGCTAGAACTCTAATGCGCAATCAAGAGTATACCATGACATGAAACAAAACAAAATCTAAACCAGCATCACCTGTCAAGCACCACCAACATCTCAACCAAAGAATCCAAGAGTCCTTCATGGCTCTAAGATGCTCCACATCTTCAAATAGTGTCCATGCAAATGCGAAAGAACCCTTCTGCAACAACAAGATCTAAGAGTCCCTCCTAGCAACATTTGTAACACTAAAGAAGATCATTCACCACCACATGATGAATCCATAGTCACTACTAAAGCTCCCACTAAACCATGACACCGAGCTTTCCAAGCATCATGACCAAACATTTGCTAATATGAAAATCCTCTAGGTCCACAAAAACAACATGTCCATTTGACAACAATACCAAGCAGACAAAACCATCACTGCCACAAGCTTACACCAAACTGCGTAGCAAGATCTTCATGAAATTGTGATACACATGCTACAAGTCCCCATAATTGACTATTTAGGTACTCAACACCATCCATCCTCTCATCTCAAAGCACCACACCAATGTACAAGTGACCATAGACAAGGCCAGCTAACAAGTCTGCACCAACATAGAAACAAATCTCGCGGATATAGATAGTCCACTTCTGAGTTGTCCCACAACAAAAATGTAGGTAAAGACAACCCACAACAATACACAACCCGTAGATCCATTCAACAAAAACATGCAAACCCATCATCGCATTGGAAACACAAAACTGAGATCTCAAAGAGAATAACAATGTAGACAACTTGACTCAAACACCACATCAAGCTCATATCTGATTCGCCAATCACATCCACAATGAGCACCATAGTCAAGGAACCCATAAGCACCACTACAAGAATGTTGAGTGAAAAATCACATACCAACAATCCCATGCAGAGAAGACATCTCACCTCCTCAAACCATGTTGAACTGTAACTATCTCATCTAGTCACACCCCAAAAGCCAGGGTCTAGAAAATAGATTAAGAACAACTCCACATAACCATAATTTTTGCTTGACCATATAAAACCCACAAAACCATAGAGTCGTGCAAGTACAAACTATCCTTAAAAGGAAACAATAGTTTAGGAACTCCAGGCCCATTTCAAGCCAACTCCAAAACCACCAACATGCACATGCATACGAGAGAGATAGGCTATTATAGAAGCTTCCAGATCATCTGAAGATCAACTCCATAGCCTTCATGCAGTCGGGGTACTAGAAACACTATGCCTTCCAATACTAGGAAAAATAACTAGCATAAGCACATTACTCCATGACTAAAAAATAACCCAAGCTTTCCATATCATTAGGGAGCCCCTCACGTAGACACCCAATATGAACGCTTTGCTGCAACACAACCACAAAGCAAAATGTTCCACCCCATGCATTAGGGTTATACCGCTACCAACTCATGAGCTTCAAGTCACATCATTTCAATATGACCAACTCAGGTTTCTCCATCTTCACCATCTTCCATGTTGTGTGTTGTCTCAGAAACTTAAATAGAAGAGCAAGAATTTCTACTCGCCAAATGATCAAAACATCAATCGATTCCTTCATATTTCCTCAAGCCTGACAGACTAAGAAATCTTCATAGAAGGAGTACCCAAAACCAACAACACACCAAGAAAAAACACATCCGAGAAGAAGGCTATGATACCACTTGTCGGGAAAATAGGGTTGGGCATCTCAAAAAGAAACATTTGAGATCAGTAGTGCCTTTGGTGGAAGACATGAACTATTATGCCATAAA
>VDFB02089090.1:0-22296 GCA_007258455.2 Sequoia sempervirens
AACCAAACATGTAGTTTTGCTCTGGCTATTGCTTTGTTTGTTGAGTGAGATTGCTGTCGGATAATGCACATAGACTACCTCCATTCAGTTTTTGCTTAAAAATATGCATATTTGTAAAAAACATAATATAAAGGGTGCTAACATTTATGCAATACTAACAAAGACTGCACTTTAGCTTGTCAGTTTGCAACAAGTGAGGAACTTAAAGAACATTTCAAGTATGATCAATTGGATTTGATAGGTCTAGGGATTCATAGCCAGCATTCATTCATTTACACTTGGTTAACATCCACAAATTCACAGTTTGGCATTTGGAGAATTGATAAACACAAGAGTAACCTTTAAGGTTCTATAACTCTTGGTTGATTGTTTGGAAGCCTGTTACTCTTCCTCTTTCTTCTCAACCAAGGTGCCATGCAGTGAAATTGACTGGATTCGTGTTCCACCAGATGTGCAAGTATTGTTGCTTTTAATTTGATCGATATGTTGTATTTGCTAAACACTTGGAACTATGTTGACTTACAGCAAGACAATAAGTTCTGTTAAATTTTTGCGTGGTATTACATTTTTTGAGTGTCCTCATCAGGAGTTGATTATACAGACATAAGACTTTTGTTTGAATTCAAAAATTCCCTGCTTCCCTCCTGCCTTAAAGAAGTTGGGTCTACTGTGTCCAAATTAGATGCCATGATTGGTAAGAACAATTGTTAGTTTGCTTCTTTCTCCTTTCTTGTTCTTCCTTGTCATGGTTGCCAGTTCTTGTGAGGATAGGGATTTGTTTCACTTCAGAGTTTGCTCTAGTATATGCCTCTCTTAATAATATTTGCTGGTCCCTTGCATACAGCTGTTTAATCAAAATCTCTTGCTGTAGTAAGTCTTTTCTGAGTTCAGCTCATGTTATTGTCCTTAACAAGTGAGCAAAGATTCTAGTTCATCGTTGATGTTTAGTCAATTTGTTTTTATCTCTGCCAACTTCCTTGTAGTTTGACTAAATAGCACAACTTGAGCATTAAACTGGAAAACTGTATGCCTGCTATAAAAATGTTCTCTTGATACTCACTGGCAAACTTCTGGTATTTGGGTTCATGGGTAAGATCAGTTGTATCACTATCATTGAGAAATTTAATAGGAAATGTGAGATTGTTGTTTGCCACCTCTCTGATTTAAAATTAATCCCACCCTTTGTTTAATATTAGAAATCAATTCTCTTGTCATTTCATCATACTGAGTTATGAGTTTTGAATATTTACTTCCATAACTTGTGTGGAATGTTTTCTTTCTTTGGAAATTTTCCTGGAGATCAAAATTTGCCTTTTTGTCCAGAACTATTGTTTCTTTCCTTTAATTTATCTTGTCTTGTTCAATGTTTCTATGCTGAGATCACTGTGAGAAGTAAATTGACATGCTGCATCTTGTACCTCTGGTTGTACCATGGTCCTGACTTTCATCCCTTCTTGGGTTGACCTTTTGTTCTTCTATTCTCTCTGCTGTTGTTCTTCTCTCCTGAGAACCTTAGAGTCTTAGACCATTGCTTGGTTGTTATGTCCTTCTGCTTAAGATTTCTTTGCTAGTTGATGAGCAAAAGAAGCTCCCTTTTTGATGGAGAGTTGAGACACATTCTGTGGTCTAATTGGTCCTTTGTCATGTCTATCTTCCATGGACCACTAGTCATAATTTTTGGACAAGCTATGTGCTAAATTCATAGTCACTGAGAAATTTATGTTCAGGGATGGCTGGATGGGATCTCATACCCATACGGTATCCCAAAATTTCATTCCTGTCCCCAACTCCATCTCATATCTCATGTCTTGTGGCAACAAGTGTAAATGTGCTAAGCTAAATGCATACAAATAATTAAACTCAGAAATATTCTAGCAACAATTTAAATTTTTTTTTTTAAAGATTTTATACAAACACACATAAAGCAGTGAACTATACTAGATTATACACTTTCATACAGATAATTAAACCCAGAAATATTCTAGCAACATTTTCTTTTATAATATTTTTTAAGATTTTATACAAACACACATAAAGCAGTGAACTATACTAGACTATACACTTACTGGGTGCACCCAGTATGCAGATCTGACTTCTTGGAGCTCCTGATGATGTTAAGCAGCAAGCAAATTTGACACCTTTGCTGATGCTGATTCTACACACCTCGATAATCTTGATGATGTTCTGCAACACGAACTACTGTTTCCTGAGATTTTTCATTGCCAACAGAACAAGCTGATGGTTGATACACTTGAGGTCTTTGTTCACAAGTGCCAATGCTACTGTAGGTCAAACTGAGTTTTAGTTTTAATTGTCCAAAAAAGATACTTTCTCGTTTCTCCCCCAGCACTTCCTATACTCCCTCAAACTGGCAATCCACAATCATAGGCAGCTATCCCACAATCGGTGGCAGCTAACTGACAACTGATGCCCTACATCGATGGCAGTTCCATTCAGTCAATTGAGCAGTCCTCTCATTAATAGATGGCCAGTCCAATCAGTTATCTTGCCACACGTCCACCTTTATTCCAATCCTAACTAAAAGACCCAGCTACTGCTCAACTGGAAGATACAAAGATACAGCTGCATTATTTTAAATATAAACATTCATAACTGAAAACTTAGTGCTAGCTAACTGCCTACAGGGTACTCACTCAATGCTGCAGCTAAAAAGGGGACATTACAACAATGGCTACGTTGCAGCAGCTTCCTCTGTCTAGCTACTTGCTATTAATCATGCTGTTAGCCTCATGATTTTTGATTTATTTGTTGATAATGAATCTCTATCAAATCCTTTTTTCAAGATTGTGAATGTATGTAACCTTGGAATCATGGTGGATCCAATGAACTATTAGTTCGCTGTTTAAACAATTGCAAGAACAATATTTATTCTCAAATATAATGAATATTTGAATAGGAGGCCTAACCTCAAAAAATGAAAAAAACATTGTTTCGAGTTTAGCTTGGCAGATTATGTCCACTTTACCTGGGTAGCATGGGCCATACATTGTATATGCTTCTTTTCAGATGTTGTGTGGTGCTCCAATAGACCTTCTGGTGTTGTGGACATTTCCTAAAATCTTTGATTCGTTCATTTAATAATAAATGACATAATACTATAAAATTATTGAAATGGAGCAAAGCTCCAATAATGATGATGATGATGGAAGTACTGCTTATAATACAATGAACTGTTTTAGATTATCTCCATGTCTTTATACTAATAAATTTCAAATAATGAATAATTTACCGTGGTGGTTCCCTTCTTGTGCTGAGTCTCCTCTATATGATGGTGAATAAATTCTACTAGTGTGTGGACTGACCCTTGGGGTTCTACATATGTTAATTCTGGATCCCTGTTTGGAAATGACATTACTCTTCTCCCTTTTCCCTTCAAAATTCTTTGATGCAGAGCATTTGAGGAGATCAAATTGTAAGATGCTTTTAGAGTCACATTCAGTTGTCTCCATATTTGATCGTCCTTTAGCCATATATAATGTGTATCTTTTTCAATGCTAAAATTCAGATAATGAGGAGCAGATTCTGCAGTCTACAAAATAATCTTAATGGCAAACTGAAAGTTCAATCAAAACAGCAAAACTGAGTAGAGTAGCTTGCAAATACACACTGCTGGAAATACAAACAACATACACTTTAAAAACTGTTGTTTATGAAACTAAAACTGAATTACACTGAAACATGGTTCTCGTCTCTGTATTGAATATTTTTTCTATTGCTAAATTGTACGCTCAAGATCTCTTTTATAGATTAAGATAATTTTTTTAGCTTTATGTAAAAAAAAAAAATTAAAGCAGAAAGCTAAATAAAACAAAAGACAATGTGTTTTATTCTATAAACAAAAGCAACTTATCTTCATGAATTTAGAATCCAAAGCTAGAAAAGCTAGAGGAGTCTAGTGCTCAGCTAAAAATAGGAAAACATAAAACTTAAACTAAAATTTAAGCTACTTTCAGTGCTCAGCTGTAGGACAAAAATACTAAAAGTAAAGCTGATTTCTTCAGCCCAGCTATAGGAGAACAGCAGCCAAGCAACACGTTTGAAAAGTTAACACTCCCTCTTTGTAAGGAAGGTGTTCTCCATCAAATCTGATCTCTCTCACAATATTTCAAACTTCTCTTTTGCTAGGGGCTTTGTCGAAATGTCTGTAACCTACTCATTTGAGGGTACATACTGAAGAAGTAAGAACTACTGCTCCCATATGAAATCTGTCCCCGAGGAAATGATATTCAATGTCTATATGCTTGGATGATCATGAAACATTGGATTCTCAGAGAGCTTGATGAAACTCTAATTGTCATGGTATGCTATTGTCAGCTTGCTATTAACTTGCAAAGCTAGATAGCCTCACAACTAGCAAAAGAAGCTACATTATCAGACATGTCTTTGCCATATGATTTTTTCCACTCTCTCTATAATGGTGCTACATTATCAGACATGTTAGTGCCTTTAACATTTTTTGCCCTCTCTTAATCATGGTGCTACATTATCGGAACCTTTCACATTACAAACCATATTGGAACTGATTACTGATCTTTTGAAAGGAATCAGAAGTGAGAATGACCCAAAATATTTTTAAAAGGGAAAACCACTCCTAGAGGCAACAAACATAATTTTACCAGGAGAAGATGAGACACCGGGCATGTGGAATACAATTACACATGTTGTACCAAGAAAAGGGATGACAAACCATCGCAGTTGAAGGATAACTGGGTTCAAACATCTACTATAAAATTCTTGTTAAAGAACATGATTTTAAAAAAAAAATTTGTAAACTGAGGGATCGATTTGTTGTCCTCACCCATAAGAAGAAAATGACTAGAAGTGGTCCAGTCACATCCACCAGCACTAGTTGGAAATGAACAACACCAAGAAGACAACTGCGTCCAAATTATTAGTAGACATAAAGGAAAATACTAACAAATGGCCCTCCAATCCTGCCCCTTCTCCCTCAACAGTAGAAATGAAATCTGCTCCAAATTACGATCTAATTCTGCTCCAAAAATGTTATGCAAATTCTGCTCCAAAACTCGAAATCCTCCAATGAAGTGTAAGTAGACTTCCGTTATGAAGCCTTTCCAAGATGAGATTGGGTTTTTCGTCCAACTCACCCTTTATTCTCAAGGGTTTTCGTCCTTGGAATAAGCTGCTCAAAAGTGCAGTCCAAAACAATAAAAATAACAATTCCCATATGATATGAAATGCCTCCAAAGAACTTGTATTTATATCTTCACCTTTTCCCTCCAATTTGGCCAATCCAATTTGGGCACCCAATTTTGATTTTTTTTTTTGGTTTCTTTTTATTTTTAACCTCAAAAAAGGGTCACCCAGCCTCATGGAAAAATTATTAAAATATTTTGGCACCACATAAAATAATAATAAATTATGGGAAATTAATTCCCTAGTCCTCCAAGCCAAATAAAAATATTTGAGCCATAAAAAATTATTTTTTCTAATTATGCAACGCTCAAGCCAAATATTCGGGCACATTACAATATCCAACTTAAGAATCATTCATTTTCCTTTATTTGAGAGTGCCGAGTGAGGAACCTCATGGGAAGGGACTATCTCATCCAAAATTTGGTGCCCTTTAATAATTCCTCCTTTCACTTGTGCGATAATTTTTGGGAAAAGAACTTTTGATCCTTTTGCAATAACTTTATTGGTAGTGTTATATAGAGAGATCGACATGAAATCTGCAAAACTTTAAGTTTGTGTTTTTGGATAAAGGTGCATTTGAATTTTTTTTGGCACTTTCTTGATTCGTCTAGACTCATTTACCAACTGATTAATGTCATTGCCCAAATTTTCCCAGAAAGCCTGGAAAAACCAGCTTGAAACCCATCTGATCCACAGGGGCTTTGTCTCCCTTAATTGCATACAGAGCCTCTCTAACCTCCTCCAAGTTAGAAGGCTTCATTAACTTTTCATTTTGTGCCTCTGAGATTATCAAAGGAATCTCCACCACAAGCCTTGCAATATCTTCCAGAGAACCCTCTTCTCTTGATTACAGTAGAATCTCAAAGAAGACCACTGCTTCTTTTTTGATATCCTCAGGTTTAGTGAGCAGCACTCCTCCTGAGCTCTTGATCATACCGAACATATTGAAATTTCTCCTAGCTACCATCGATTAGTGAATTTCTTGTGTTTATCCCCATCTTTGATCCACGATTGTCAGGATTTCTATTTCTAGAAAATTTCTTATTTGGCATGACTCATCTAATTGAGGATTTCTAGAAGATTGATATCTTCCAGCAAGATCTCATTTGTCAAGCCCGACTCCTGAGGCACCCAGTTGATATTTTTAGCTTACTTTTCAAATCTACTTTCTCAGCAAAGATATTCCCAAACTCGTTCTTATTCCACACTCTAAGACAATGATTACTGTATTTCATCTTCTGGGCAAAGCAACATAGCTTTGATCCCTTGATAAAAGGGCAATCATTCCACCACTTTTTCATATTCTGCCACAAATTTTCAATCTTTAGTCACATCATTTAAAATTTGAAACGATTTCTTTGGGGTGTCACATTTGGTTTGATCACTACATAGATAGGACTGTGGTCCAAGCCAGATACTTCCAAAATAGAAGATTCTGTCACCCGCTCTTTATGCAACCACCTTGGAGAAACCAAGAATCTATCCAAGTATTCAACGATATTACAAAATCCTGTTCTCCTATTTGACCAAGATAACCTCTCAAGCTTAGGCTCAATATCCTTTAAGTGTTTCTGATTATGAAATGTTTGAAGTTTTTATTTGACCTAGACTCTATGGTCCTCTCTCCTCACTTCTCTCTGAGCACTTGTGATGGCATTAAAACTCCTTGCAACCAGCAAATTCTGGGTCCACAATACATCAATCTAAATAGAGTTTTCTTCTGAAATTCTCCTCTTCTTGATCGGACTATTCAGGCCATAGGTTTTGCAAATAAACTCGTTGAAATTATACAGAATCCAATTTTCACTTTTGGCCATCTGAAAACAATTAACTGTCACAGGATTCCACTTTTGGCCTTCAGGCACCCCCAAGGTACCAGATGCTATGCTTGACCACCACATCCATCTTTTTTCCGCCAAATGTTGCACTTCAGCTGCTGAGAGCATCGTTTCTTGGATTGGAATTACATCTAGATTATGCAACTGGAATCAGCATCTCACCAACCTCCTTTTTTAGGGGCATTGAGATCCCGAACACTCCATGAAAAGATCTTCATGATCCCTAAGGAGGGCATTTCCCCATCTGCCTTGACAGAAAAGATTCCATGGTTGGTTGTGAACCAGGCCCAATGTCCTCCTTAGTTGAGATTTTCAAATATTCCACCTCATTTTCTCAACCTATTTTTTGCTTTTTGGGAGATGTATTGTTAAATAACTGGCTTGAGCCAATTGAGCAATGCCACCCAACTTAGGAGAACAGACTTCTGAAGCTTCAGATCTAAGAAGGAGCTACTCTCAGGCTGTCTCCAGACTTTTCACTATCCCTTTCAGCAGGAGAGCCCAGGGTAGGAAGATTCCATTCAATCAATCACCCCTCATTCGCTGAGCCTCCCACAAAAATGGGTCCTTTCTCTGCTGCTCCTCAGGCAACAGATTCCTCCCATTTTGGAGGCAACTATTTGTTCAAAAAGAACCAGTGATGATTCTTTTGGAAGAATTCCTTGCTATCAGCCCAGGACAGGGAGAGATTCCTTTCAACCAATCTGTTCTCTGCTGCTCTTGAGGCAACAAATTCCTCCCATTTTGGAGGCAGCTATTTGATCAAAAAGAAACAATGATGATTCTTTTGGAAGAACTCCTTATCTTTGGAAATGGGCATTTCCTTTCCACATTTTAGTCTTATCTTCCCTGGAATTGAAGTAGTTTTGAGGGCAAGGCCCCTTTCAATGACGCAAAGCACAATCCAGCTCCTGATTGAAATTCTAGAAGAGGAAATACAAACAGACTTAGGAATAGTGTACTGCAAAACCAAGAATTTTAAATTTGGCATAGATTGTATGTGATTTGTCAAGAGTGTGCTGATCAATCTCTTTCAAGTCACCTAGACTTTTCTCAATACTCTCCAAAACTTCTTTCTCCCAGATTTCCAGCGGGAAACCATTTAAATGCGCTGAAACATCCTTTTTATTGATGTCTTTCAAATCTTTTAAAATTATGGCAACCTTTGAGTCCCTGATTTTCCTGGAGGAATCCTTTAGAATTTTGTCCCTCTCAACTTGAGAGCCGAAACATACCACTAAAACAATTTTTGAGAGGAACAAGCAGGAGCATCAAAGCTCCAATTATCCTTCACCCAAGATTTGATGATTTACAGTGTTATCCATTTCCTGGGAATGTGACTAATAACCATACAGGAGCTAAGGGAATTGATTTCTCCTCCAATTCCATCCCCTTCTACATTTAGCTTCAGGAATTTATCAACTTCTTTGATTGTTGAGTGAGTCATCTTTTGCTGGAGAAGTTCAAACAGAAGATTTTTCCAAGGAACCAGAGACTGAGTCTGCACATAAGAAGAGGGACCACCTCTATTTAACTGCACATGTTGGTATTCTTAACAGCATTTGGCCTGTCCCCACTTATTTAGCCAACCCCTTGGACTCCTGATTTTCCTTTCCAGGATTAAACCCTTGCAAATTTACAGATCGTCTCATTTGATCCGACATCCACATTGCATCCCTTCTCCCTCAACATGACCTTTTGCATATCATGGGAACAAGCTAGGAAATAAGGATGTGAACAAATCCCATCTTGCATTTGGGTACCTTTCTGTCAATTACCAAAACCATGATCAATATCCTCTTCCCTATTGTTTATGCCATTCCTACTGCCTTTAATACTCCATGCTCTTTTGCCATTGCCGCCCTCACTTCCAATTTCACTCTTGCACTTGCTTGCCATTCTCCTCAATCCACTTTACATGTAATTAATAATTAGGTGGTCACACATGTTGAAGAACATTATGTTGTACCTACAAATTGCATATGAGATTTTTCTGTAAAATTGGTTTCAAAGCTAATATAAATCGAGAAAATCACTTATGGCCATGGAATTCTCCACATAAATAATTGTGTTTTCACGTGAATGGTTGTTCTTTGTTTGCTCTGCATTTTTCATAAATAATTGAGTTCCTGTTCAATATTAACATAGGAAAGGGTCTCTTGCAGTTTTTATACTATATTAAAGCATGTGTTATGATGAATCAAGTGGTTTGTAAAACCTGCTGATTACAGATCATGTATATTCCTTACTTGCAAATTTTGCTATTGAAAACCTGGGTATTGATATATTTATTCTACCTTCTATTAAAATAATATTTAAATTTATTAATGGTCAATATTTTGTAAATCTTGTAAACTAGTAGTGTAGATTTCTTTCTATTCTTTCTTCGATGATGTTTCTAATTTATAAACTCCGTGCTTTAGAAAATATCTGTTTTGTAATCTTTATAGGAAGCATGTTTGCTTCTTTTCAATATATCGAAGATTTCATTCAACCATTATTTTATGGTATCAGAGCCTTGGTGAGAATATCAGCAGTCCGATCTTCAGTTGGAACATACTGCAATACCACTGATCTATCTTCGACAAGTTGGCAGATGAAATGACAATGAAGTTCAACATGCTTTGTCCTTTCATGGAAGATTAGATTCTTGGCAAGTTTCAGCACCCCTTGATTGCCACAGTACAAGGGGGAAGGCCTTGCTTGAGACATTTGCATGTTAGAAAGCACCCTTCGAAGCCAAACCTCCTCAAAAGCTGCTTTAACAGTTCCCCGATATTCAACTTCAGTTGAGGAAAGAGCCACTGCTTGCTGCTTCTTGCTGGTTCATGTAATTGCACCTGTACCCAAACTGAATACATACCCTGAAGTAGACTTTCGTCATCAACAAAACCTGCCCAATCTGAGTCTGTATAGCCAATCAGCTTAGGATCTTTGCACCTTCCATACAGAATGCCAAAGTCGGAAGTGCCTTTCACATATCTCAGCACACACTTCGCTACAACCCAATGTTCAACTTTAGGGGTTGTCATGAAGCGAGAGATGTACGTCATTGCAAAATTGAGATCAGGTCTAGTAGTAGTGAGATAGTCGAGGCTGCCTACTAGTTGCCTGAATGCTGATTCATTTTGCATAGGCGAATTTGATTTTGCTGATAGTTTAAGCCCTTTCTCCATAGGTGTAGAGGCAGGTTTGCAATCATTCATTCTGAACTTATCGAGTAGACTGTGAGCATACTTGGACTAAGAAATAAAGATGCTATCAGCTGTTTGCCAAACTTCAACATCGAGACAAAAACTTTCAAGTGGCTAACCATAGGCTTGTGTCCAGACCAGGCTTCTTTAGGAGTCATCTTCTTAACCACACGAGTAGGAGATCAGTTCAGAAGATAAATAGTAGTATAAACTGCTTCAGCCTAGTATTTCTTAGGAACATTTCTATGCTCTAGCATAAAACGAGCCATTTCCGTAATGGTGCGATTCCTACGTTCAACGACACCATCATGTAGAGGGGTGTAGGGTGTGGTAAGTTGGCGCTTAATGCCATGTGCAACACAAAAATTGGAGAAGTCATTAGAACAAAACTTCCCTCCATTATTAGACCTAAGAGTGACTATTGGAGAGCCTGACTCTTTTTCAACTAAGGCCTTAAACTGCTGAAATATACCAAACACTTTTGATTTGTTTTTAAGAAAGTACACCCACATTTTTCTACTAAAATCATCAACAAATAACAAAAAATGCCTGCAACCAGTAACTGAAGGAGTGTTCATTAGGCCACATAAATCAGCGTGAACCAACTGTAATACCTTGGAAGCTCGGCATGAGTTACCATTTGAGAACGGAGTCTGATGCTGCTTCTCAACTTGACAAGCCTTGCATATTCCATGATTTTGAGTCTGAATTGTAGGGAGACCACCAACTAGATCATTTTGAGATAGCTTAGAGAGGTATTGCATGTTCAGGTGCCCATAATGTTGATGCTAGAGATTGCTGAGGGAAGTACTCTTGGCTGCTATAGTGTGCTCTTTAGAATCACCAGAATCAACAAGTCTATATAGACCATGATCCTCAAGTCCCTGAACAATGGTAGTGCGAGTGTCTCTATCAACAATGTTGCATGTATGCATGCTGAAAACAATATCTAGTTGAGGAGAGTGAGTCATGATCTGACTAACTGAAAGTAAGTTCAACTCCATGCTAGGTACAAAGTATACATCGAGAAAAATTAAATTTCTCCCTTCATAATGAATCTGCACGTTGCCCTTTCCGACAACAGTATACTCCTTGCCTCCTCCAAAGATAACATAATCTTTGAATGGTGTGTACTCAATGAACCAATCCCGACGATGAGTGAAGTGTCAAAAAGCACTTGAATCAATGTACCAGGCAGAGGATTTAACAGGATTTGTAGGACTCTTGGCCATAAAGGCATATAACGCAATCTCCTTCTGCTCAGTGTGCTCTGCAACATGGGCTTTTGGTTTTGACTTTCCTTGCTTGTTCTGTTCAAAAGCTAAGTGTTTCCGGCAATCTTTCTTCATGTGACCTATACTTATGGCAATAGTTGCACTGAACATTCTTCCTTTTGGAAGAATCTTGAGATTGCGCTTGACTAGTCTGCTGAGAGGGCTGATTCGACCTGCTGAGAGGGCTGATTCTTGCCCTATTCTTCTGAAATGTGTTGGCAGGAAAAGCCTGCTCTGTGGAGGATGAACTAGCACCGCTACTGAACTGTTGTTTCCAATGACTTTGCTGCAGAAGTATGGTGTAAAGATCTGAAAACTTTAAATCAACATTCGCTGAGGTAATGTTGAGTGTCTCAATAAAGTCTCATAAGATTTTGGCAGACTCTTCAGGGTGATGACTACCATATGTTCTTCCTCCATTTTCCGACCAATAGCCTCTAGCTGATCACGGATGTCCTTGATTTTTGTCAAGTGTGCCTGCAGAGTTGTCTTCTTATCCGTCATGATGGAAAACAACACCTTCATTATGTGGACTTTTTTGATAGTAAGGAGGTTGACATGGTTGAACTTTTGTTAGGTATTCCTATTAAAATCTTTCTTTGCCTTTTGTCTTATCTTTTATCGCTTTGTGGGAATGTATCATAGGGCAAGTAGGGTATAATCCAGTTTCCTTCTCCACTCTTCTATTTTAGCTTTGTTTTTCTTAAATTCAATTTAGTTTGAATCTTCATTTGTTTCTGTAAGTTTGCTTCCTCTTCAAAGAGATCTTGATTAAGGCTTTTTAGCTGGGATATTTCTCCTTTCCTTTTATGCAAAAGCTTGCTTCAATTCTTTTTCAAAGCGTTTCAGTTTGTGCTCCAACTGTTACATAATTTCTTCCTTTATTGTCATCACTTCCTTCAGTGCTTTTGCAACATTTTCTTCAAAATATATTTCCATTTTCTTTTCATTTCATTTGCTAACTTAATGAATTTTATTTCATTTTCTAGCTTAACTGAATCTCATTTCCTTTTAATTTCTATAATTGTTTTTTTTTTCTTGCCAAAACTTTGAAGAATATCTTTGTTTTTGATTAAAGGGTGAATAGGTTGTGATGGGCTCCTAAAACCCAGTTACATTAAAACATCATTAAAATAATTGCTGACCAACAGCAAAACAACAAACAACTAGATCATGTTTTGAAAGGGCTTGGAACCTTTTACAATCCATCCAACCTACACAATGCCATTTCCTTTCTTTGCAATCCACACACCCTTAACCCAGGGATGGGATTTCAAAAAAGATTTAGGAAGACTTCTCTTCCTTTTTTGAACAGTTGTTCAAGGCACACCATTTTCAAGTTCCTCCAATTGATGAGAGAGGGAGTCCTCAACTGTCGCCTCAATCAAAGTCTCCTCACATGATAAGGAAGAATGTCTAACTGAAGATGTCGTATATTGTATTGAATCTGTAGTCTGGGCAGGAGCATGAATCCTCACAAATTTTGCTGTCATGGCAATAGAATCGGATGCAAGAGAAGCCTGAGTTGGTTCCAAAGACGTAGCATGGGATGATGAATCCTCTTGGGCTGTAGCATCCCCAGGGGAAGCCACAACAAGAGAAGCATGGTCCACTATTGGGGATGCGAGCAAGGATCCTCATCCACTAGAGAAATAGGAACAGCATAAGAATCCACAGTCAAATGGTTGGGGAAGGTATTCCTCCACCATGTAGCTAAATGCATGGTCTGGTGGTGAGAGCAAGGACACTCAGAAGCAAGATGTTCGGTAGCGAAGCACTGTCTGCATCCAAACAATAGGCTTGCATAATCAATCACCTTTATCCACTGCCTATCCTCAACCATTCAGACATCCCCATGAAGAGCCTTGGAAATGTCAATGTCCACCAAGATACGAGCAAAAGTTGAGTGGCTGATATTAGATGTTTTTGAACCCACCTTTAGAAATCAACCAATAGCATTTGCCAATATCTTCAAAATAGGAATCTTCCTAGAAATGGAGAGGAAGGTTAGGCAACCTCACCCAAATTGGCAAATTTTGAGAGATTTTGTCATAGGGTCGAAAGAAGGAAATCGTGGTTTGAGAGAGAGGGAATGTTTGCCCCACATCCACAACCTGCCAATTAGTACCACCTCCAATTCCTCTGGAGACTGAAATCTTGCTATAAAGAAGCCCCTAGCACAAGGATGCAACTTGATTGGGCTACCAATGAGAGGCCTCCAAGACTCCAAAACCCATTTATGTAGATGAGAGGTCAAAAATTATTAAATCTACAAATCAAACTTCGAAGGGTGTAATTTTTTTGTTATCAATCAACTCCTACCCACAAACCATGACAGGGAAGAATATAAGCAAGAAAGGGACCCAACTTTTCTACGTTGGGATAAGTGAGAAGAACTGGGAGCCTCCAAGCAAATGATAGCTGCATACGACTTAGTAGGGATTGCCCCATTTGTGCCAATAGCCACTGGAACAAAGCTTGGAGCCGCAACCTCGCCATTGACGCAACCAAAAGTTGTAGGAATAGAGGGACCAGAGTTGTGTGTGTTGGTAGCAATCATGCAACCACTAGAATCGCTGCCAAATGAAGGTCAGCCATACAAACTATGCATAAGCCTTGTGGCCCAACCATCCACAATGCTGTGAGAAGAAGGAATGACTGAAGCTGTGCGAGCACCAGGGGTCTGTGATGGAGATAACATAGGCGAATTAGGTGGAAGGGTTTTTGCAGTGAGTAGGAAAGCCATTCAGAAAATTGTAAAGCATCAGAGAATCCAAAAAGTTGTTAATAATATCTTTGTTTATAACCTAGAGATATAATATTTTTTTCCCCTTGTGATTTACTTCATCCATCATGCTTGATCTTTCCCTTCTGTGCACTGTTCTTAACTACATTTACTTTCTTGCAAATCTGGATTATATATATTTATATAGCAGTTACCTTGCTTATATTGACAATTAGTTTGGACATTCCTGCGTATGCCTTGTTGAGATTGTAATGTAGTTATTAAATTTCTCATAAAATTTGAGATTTACAGTTGCCTCACTTTCACTTTTTCTTCTGTTGGTTTGTCCTGTAAGGCATCAGGATACAACTTTGCTTTCTGTGTGATTTCTTCGTATCACTATGTTCACCTATAGCTGTCAATATTAGATAGCTTGCTTGGGAAGTACACCCTACATATTTCATCTGGACTTTCATCTGTTTTTGTTTGAAATTAGCAAAGCAACTCAAAATCATATGATCCAATTTTCCCTTCTATTTATGTTTGTATAGACATCACCTGTATGATACCTCTGCTTAATTTGCACCGTTCAACATCCTTGACCCCCTGGCTAGTTTCTTTCACTTGTTTCTTTCCTCATTGATATTCATGGGACTTTCACAATGTTGATATTACCCTGTTGATTTGTTTTATATGATGAAGTTTTGGAATATGTATGATCTGTCTATACCTGTATGGAGTATTATCTTCACACATTTGAATGGGTATTCTTCTTCTTCACTGAACTGTGCAAATGAAATTGCAGATGATGATGCTCTCTTGTTATTGTACTTCCTTTACACTTTGCATCATTTTATGTAGCCTAAAGAACTGAGATAGAAACTAATTGTATCTTGCTGTCACAGGATTGATTTTATTCACTTGTGTTGCAATCTCTCAAAATTTTTCTTGAAAGTTTCTTCAGAAACAGTCTGCAAGAATGACTTTCAGAGAATGGTGGATTTGAAATCTTGGATTATTCTTCCAAGCTTTTGAGAACTTTCTTATCTGAGATCTTCCTCTTTAATCCACTTTGTAGTTGAAGGAATCTAATTTTCCTGGTCTGTGTCTCCTCATGTTAATAATAATCTTCTGTGCTGCAATTAGTTAATCAAAATGCTCTAGCAAATTTGGATCTTGCTATGATGTCTGGCTGTACATTTTTTGAGTGTATACAAAATAAATAGAAGTGCCCTTTGCAAAGAAAACAATACCATAGAAATCTATATTCAGTAGTATCTGGTTGACAGTTTTGTTTAATTTCCAATTGAGAATTTTCAATTTTCTTGGCCTTGCACACTAAAAATAGCTCTCGATTCACAATTTTTTCCCAGACATATTGCCCTTGTGCAAAGCAAATCTTCCTAAAAATGTCTCTTTACATATTCTTGTTAGTTTGTCTGTAGAAATTATTGGTTAATATTCATAATATGATAAGCATTTCTTTTCTATTCGTTTTTCAGTTAGCAAGAATTGGAATCAATACCAGCTTTTGTATGGATGGGTTCAGAATAGACATTGGTCATATTTGTTGCTTCTCCATTTTGGAACAAAAAATGTTCATTGTTATGCCCAGACATCATGCATTGTATAGATTTTACTCTAACTCATACTTATCAACTACAATAACCACTCTGCTTTCTTACATTGCATATTTCAATCTACCATAGAATTGGTCATTTTGTATATTGATGAAGAATGTCTCTTGTTTTTACTAGTGGAGGGAGATTGGATCCATTGTTCTACATTACTATCATAATATATTTCCATTTTTGCCGCTTGTTGGTTCATACTGGATTTGACTGATCTTTCCATCTTTCCCATCTAAGTTACTGGTTCGGTTTTGGGTTCGGGTTCAGGTTCGAGAACCCGGTTCGCCGGTTCGGTAAAAAAAGATTTTGGGGTTGGGTTCGTTTTGGGTTCGGTAATACAAAAACATATAAAAATCAGAAATATATACATATTTGCAGCAGTAATTAAGTTCAGAATACACCACCATATTAATAGTCAAATAACATAGCAAAAATACACCACCACTTTATACTCAAATGTCATGATATAGATTCATTTGGCATATTTTATTGCTTCCTCTTCAAACATAGGATTTGAGAAGTATGTATCCAAATTTTGGATCTAAGAACATGTTGTGCATTTGTTTGAGCTGTCAAAAGTAGGTATGCACAACTTGCCTAAACCTTCATTGTAAGTCCTAGCTGTGGGTTCCTCTCTCTTTCTTGGGTCTGTTTCTTAGCTTCAATTGGCAAAAATTGGTAAGAGACATTGTTTCATGAGATTATTCCTAAGAGATCTATAATCATTTAGGTAGTCCAAATAGCTCTGTCCTACATTCTTCTGTCCCTCTGACCATCTAGGTCTTCTGCTCTATCCAAAATTTAGGCATCAGGGGTCTAGTTACTGATCCTATTATTGTTCTGGTATTATTATTGTTGTTGTTGTTTGCAGAGTTAATTGCATCACTGTTCATATTTTGAACATTTGTGTCAATAACTTGGTCAACCGCTGCTGTCCCTGTATAAGTGCATTTAGTTGCTGCTCTATATTAATGTCCTCATGTGAATTTCTTTTATCTTTGTTTGCCATAATTTCTTCTACTTCCAAATCTGCAAATGGAAATCCTTCTGTATTTTCCAAACAATGAAATTGTGGCCTTTTGAGTTCTATCTGATAGCACTTGTTTATTCTATCACTTGGATGCATATGGAGTGTATTTCTACATCAATCTGTTAGAGACCCAACAGGCTGGTAGGAAAACTAGCTTAGATACCAGTAAAATATCCTTAACTGATTTTTTTGTATTTTTGACGAATGTTTGACAAAATACTTATGAACTAAATAAATGCAAGAAATTGATTTACTTTGGTCTAACCACAATTCACACAGCTATAAAAATGAAATATTAACGGTATTCAATTGAAATTTATCTCAACACAGCTACACACGAAGACAACACGTATCTATTTCATGTGTTAGAGGCAAATATTAGGGTTAGAGGGAATAAAATAGTCTTTAAAAGTCAACAAAAGGTCAAAAAATTAATTAAAAATTGCAAAAACACGTTGAAAAAGTCTGCTTGGGCACAAATTCTACCTAGGTTCGAACCGGGTTCGAAAAAAACGGACCCTGGCTGAACCCACAGTCAGGGTTTCGAACCCTGGTCGAACCCACAGTCGATTTTTCGAACCCACAGCAAATTTGATCGAACCAGACCCGAATTTCGAACCCGAACCGAACCCGTATCGTACCCAGGCTTCCCAGGGGCGAACCCGGTAACTTAGTTTCCCATAATCTAGGCATGGAGATGTACCATGGGGTTCAATGCAGTGATCATTGTCACCAGGGCAATGTGTTATGTCTGTACTCCAGGATCAATTGACCATTAAATCGGTCTTAATGACAACTCTCATTTTAATATTTTTTAGTGTGCAACTCCTTGCATCAAACTCTAATGCCAATAATGATGAACTATGAATTCATTATTAAGAACAATTGCACAAATAATATAGTAACTCTCCAAAACAGCAAATATTATTTTATTATTAATGAAATGGAAGCATGGCTAGACATGATGATGATGGTGATAGAACAGCTTGCAATATGGTCAACGCCCACTCTTTTATTGATACCCTGTAACCAGTTCACTGATCATCGTAAACAAGTTCCTTTCTCATGTAGGATCATACTTGCTGCCTATGTACAGCAATTCTTTAGAGGACATCACAGTAATATTTAATTATAGCTGTTAGTAACAAAAGACATGGGTCTGGAAAAATCTCTATTCTCTCTCATGTTTTGTTACATCTTCATCCAAATGAATGTGGGTGAACTTGTCATGGTTTTTTGTTTCTCCTTTATTCCCCTCTATCTGTTTGGTTGCATAAATTAGTTAAGATCTTTGTTTCCACAGCTCTTTTCTGTATTGCAGGTCAGACAAATCTCTTTCTTAAGCAATTTATGGTTTTCCATTCCTTGTATTGGCAGGTTCCTATTAATTCACAGTGATTAAAATGCTGCAATTGAAACTTCTGAGAAGTGTATACTATAATCTCAAGTTTAGTAGCCATTGTGCCCATATGAGTACTGTTTTTATTGGGATCATTTGCAATAAGGGCATACACGCAAACTCTTCCAGGTCAACGTGTTGTATTGCATCCCTGTTCCCAGTGGTGATCCTATGGATTTTGGTGGCACAACTTGTACTTCATTGGATTTTGACCTTTGGGTTTGCACTAATGGCGTCTTCCTTTTTCGTAACATGTTTGTCTTTTTCATCTTCCTTGTCACAGTAATTTCTATTAATGGATTTTGCACTTCCAAGAGGGTTTTGATGTCCTTTTGACAATAACAGCAGTGTCTTTTTGCACACAACCTCTATGTTTGTATAGAGTCTTCATTGTGTGTGAAAATTGGCCTTGCTTTGCCGAAACCTTGTTTACATCTAAACCTCAATGGGTGATTTTAATTTTTTTTAGAACCTGTAATGTAGTTTGTCTGGGCTGGGAGTTGATTTTTTTGCCTTTTTTTAACATCCTGCTGTTTTGTTTGGGAAATTTGGGATGGTGTCGTGGTGGATGAAGTTAGCTTACTCCTGATCTTTTCTTCGTGGACATCACATCCTAGAAGCTTGGTGGATGTGCCCATTTGTACGGGGTGAGTGAGTATATCCCACCCAACATCATCTATTGATCATCTCATCATTGCTAATCACCTGCTAGACTTTGCTGATCTTCTACCTCTGTGCAATTGTGCACATTACTTTGTGGCACAATGTCAATGGACAAGCTGAATTCCCCAAGTTTGCTGATGGCCTTGAAAACCTGTTCACTGACCTATAAATGTTAGAACATGACAAGAATGAGTACCTACCTTGGATATTTATTATCCATCCCTCCTAGCACAACTTAACACATTTCAATCTCCTACAGACATCATAATGACATTCAAGGCATAAACTTATTGAACCACCAATGCAGATCCTATAACTCTGTCATGACATCCATTTGCTTCAACATGGCAGGTCTACTGCATTGACAAACTTTTGTTTTACCACTACTCTCAATGATGAGACCACTGGTAGAAAAAATATAGAGTAATTGGAATCGAAATCCAATCCATGTAAATACATAGATATGACATTAGCTATAGTATGTAGTTTCCACGAGTTAAGTTACAATTTAGGGTCGGAGAAATAACTTTGCAATTTGGCAGCCACCTAAATTATGTGACTCTGTCCATGGACTGGCAGTACAACATTTAACAGAGGCACAAACATTCCTCACATTTTGAATATTACTTATTCTTTATTTTTTAATTTTGTAATACTAGAAAAAATTGTTTTGAATCAATAGACATAGTTGTTGCCCTTGGTTTTTTGGTTATCATTATTGCACAATCTTGGCAATGACTTAGGGAAAGCATGAAGATTAAAAGTTCATTTGATAACTGAACAAATCCTAATGCAGTCAAGCCAGGTGTCCAATGACAGACAGCCAAGGCTTGCAGCCAACCCTTTGCTCAAATGACAGTTTGAAGATGTAAAAAACACCCTTGGTTTTTTGGTTATCATTATTGCACAATCTAGGCAATGACTTCGGGAAATCATGAAGAGTAAAAGTTCATTTGATAACTGAACAAATCCTAATGCAGTCAAGCTAGGTGTCCAATGACAGACAGCCAAGGCTTGCAGCCAACAATTTGCTCAAATGACAGTTTGAAGATGTAAAAAACACCCTTGGTTTTTTGGTTATCATTATTGCACAATCTAGGCAACGACTTAGGGAACCGGAAATCATGAAGAGTAAAAGTTCATTTGATAACTGAACAAATCCTAATGCAGTCAAGCCAGGTATCCAATGACAGACAGCCAAGGCTTGCAGCCAAGGCTTGCAGCCAACAATTTGCTCAAATGACAGTTTGAAGATGTAAAAAACACCCTTGGTTTTTTGGTTATCATTATTGCACAATCTAGGCAATGACTTAGGGAAATCATGAAGAGTAAAAGTTCATTTGATAACTGAACAAATCCTAATGCAGTCAAGCCAGGTGTCCAATGACAGACAGCCAAGGCTTGCAGCCAACCCTTTGCTCAAATGACAGTTTGAAGAGATAAGTTGTACACACAGGCTTTAAAAACTAATCTTTGCAAATAAAAAACTAACAAGATTTAAGGGCTGCAATTAGCCCATACACAGGCTTTAAGCTTTGATCATCATCCAACAACTCAGAAATTTTTAATATTAGCATTCCAACAGGCATACAGCCTATATTGACCCAAATAACAGCAGCTTGGATTTCATTCCTAGTAAAAGACCAGCATCTGCAGAATATCCATCCCCTATCACTGTCTGTACTCTTCTTTTTCTTGTACTTACCAACTCTCTCTCTCTCTGCCTATTTGAAGTGGATCACGACATTATATATCCAATCTATAGCTATTTTCTGCTATGAATATTAGACACAGGGTAAGTCAATGTGCAATCTAGGACACACGCCTTGTAATAGATACGTCTAGCAAGGAATACTGCCAGGAATAGGGTGGCTGTGCCTGGGATTGGTAACCACCCAATTAAAGGTCTGCAACCATCATGAGTTACACCAGCCGTAACTCAAATTGCTGCCAGTTTTCTTATCAAATTAACGCTCATAAATATTTCATTCAAATTACTGTTAGTAGGCACAACTCAGAAATTTGTAGCTATTATCTGCCACCAATTTTGCAACTGCTATCTATTGCCCACACAAGGAATAGTGCTCAGATATGCAACAGGATTAATTTTTAACTCCATGCCAGCACTAGTTGCAATGTCCAGGAACAGCTGGAATGGAATTGAGTTGGGAGCCTGAAAGGAGTTAGAACCACTCAAAAGCAAAAAGAAAGATCCGCAGACAAACAAAAAATCAGAAAAGAAGCAAAATTGTAAGAATAATAATATTTTTGTTTGTGCAGGATTGCGCGGGCCCCAGAATCCTCTGCATCAAATCCCAACCGAAACATTTACAATAATTTGCAAAAAAATGATTGAATGCCGCATTAAACCAGCAGACTTAGACTAACAAGGTTTCAGTATTAGTTTTGGTCTTGTTAATGATTTATTTTGTCTAGTTCAGACAAAATGAAAATGTAAAGCGAATGTGATTAAAACCTCTCTTCCATCATGAGAAGCATAACAGAAAGAAACTACTTTGCACATGATATGCAAATTTTGTTATTTGGGAATTTTACACATATTCAAGAAGTATAATGCTCAGAATTGAAAGATGATTTGATAAGGAGATCTAAGTTGATTCAACATTTAAATCTATCATTTTGGTTATTTGTACTAACAAGAGAACAATAGCGTACATTTCTGATTAAAAATATATTTTAGGAACTATGTGCATGTAATGATACAAATTTGATTGAAAAATATAAATTTTAAATGAAGAAAATTCTTCACGCTCGAGAATTAACTAAGGTAAACCAGAAAATACCACTTCATGCAAGGTTCAATGAAATAGGGAATGCTTCACCAGTTTTAGAATTTCGTTCAAATTACAAAATAAATTTGATAGATAAAATTTGCAAGTAGGTTTTACAAAAATTGCCGTTTCTATTTCTTGTGTTGATGTACTTGTTTAAAATAACTCCCCAAATAATTGCATAAATATGCTATTACTCAGGCAGAAAGAAAAGTTGCAACTACCTAAATAACTTAGAACTCGTAATATTTACCTTGACAAAAATAGGCATTTTATTACAAAAAAATCTAATTAGAAAAACCTGTTGGGTCCTTGGGTAGATATTTTCCTTTTGGATTCCTTTGAAACGCTTGTACAACTTTTTATACATTTAACTTGCGTTTAAATAGTTGTCATTTTTTGCATGTTCCATACATCTTTGCATTGAACTATTGTTTTGCCATAGGAAAATTGTTTGTCTTTGCATTTAACTATTAACTTTGTCTATATTTTATTGAATTGTAAATTTGCACCCATCTCTTCTTTGATCAGTTTAGTCAAGTCATTTTAGCCTTCTAGGTGCAACTTTATTT